>VYZQ01005904.1:0-38468 GCA_013400655.1 Mystacornis crossleyi | reverse complement strand
TATGTGCAGTATCTGCTTTATCCCCAGTTGAATCACCTTGATTTTCAGACTAACTGTTCCTTAACTGATTCATAAGCTGTTTTTCACAGCTGCTTACAGAGCCTAGCCTTTCGTAATGCAAAGACTCTTAATCACTTTAGTAATTTCTTCTGAGCCTACAAATAGATTTATGTGAACCTGAAGAACTACAACAGCACATGAACTAACTGTATAATATCTATTCCACGTACATGTTGCTTGTAATTCCGGCAGTGAAATAATTCTCTACTGAAATTAAAGAACATTATCAGAAACAGTATTTTTTTAAGATTTCAACAATATTTCATTTCTTTTCCCTTAAATACTCATCAAATTAATATAATTCCTGCTTCAGACCTAAGATCAACTGCCTTAAGATGGCTTTCACTGCTAGTGAAGCAAAGGGTGGAAAGCTAGAGGACTTTGTAATTGCTATTAGGTTTCTGCCCATGGGGCAGGCTGGTGGGTGTCTGGTAATTTAGTTGAATACAATTCTTTTGTTCTGTCTGATCTATGCCATAGTAGCAAAAATTGACATCATGAAGAATGGTGTCTTTCTTCATGAAAAGGATTGTTAAGCATTGGAAGGGACTGTTCAGGGAGGTGGTGGAGTCACCATCCCTGGAGTTATTCAAGAAACAACTGGACATGACACTTCATGGTATGCTGTAGCTGACAAGGCAGTGATTGGTCAAAGATTGCACTCAATGAGCTTTCCAACCTAAATGATTCTGTGATAGAATCAGGCTAGTGGAATTAGCTCAATGGCATCAGATACTGTAAATACTGTCCTACATACCCTTGAGGGTTCGCAGACTTGCTGATGACTACCCCCATATTTGTCATACATTTGTGCAGTCTTCTGAAAATATGAGAATCTGCTTGTACCTTTCTAAGCAGGCTGAAAAAGGGAACTCCAAACAATAGCAGTATTTTTTACAAAACATGCTGCATTATCCCACAAAATGGTAGGTATGGGGAAAAAACATACCTACCTTAAAACAAGAATATGGAGTAAACTGCCAGCTGTGCAGCCTGGCAGAGGCACCAACATGGAATACTGACAGGTTACTATCGGAAGTTGATGATGGCATCAAAAGGAAGTGAGCTGACGGAGCAAGGGCCAGGCTTTAGGATCTGGGTATTGGAATTCCCTTCTTGTCATAGTCCCTGAAAGGATGTACTGTCTTCTGGCTTACAACCCTAACTGGGGTTGTGTTGCAGGTAGTCTTGCAACACGGCTCACTACGTACATGTTTCTACTACATTGGAATTACAGATATTAAAGGCTGAGGTCTAGAAAAATGAATATAAGGAATAAAGTTACCAAGATATAACATACCAGTATAAAAATACCAAGATACAAGATATATTATCTGCCAAAGATTTTATTTCATCTATATTTCACACAAAATACTGAAGTGACAGGCAAACACATTAAGATACATTTAGGTATTTATATCTCTAAACATATTTGGGAGAACCCAAATAAACATATATCATCATTATCTTGTATTATTTCAGGCAGCAGACTTCACAGGAAAACAAGCACTGAAGCAGATTAAAGAAAAGGGGCTCAAACGACGACTGGTATATCTCACCCTGGAAACAGATAATGTTGATCCAGAGGGAAACGAAAGCGTGTGGCATAATGGCAAGGCAAGGACTATAGTTCATGTTACAAAAAAATCAGTCTTAATTCTGCGTGAACAGAATGTTTGTTCTTTCAAGTGTGAATGCATTATTTCTGTTTTACGGGCACAGAACTATTTGAAGCTATGATAACCACTCTAATCTTCAAGAAAGAAGTAAGGACTAACTAAATCCCTACAGAGAAGATGTGAAATGTTATCAAGTCACTGAAACTAGGGTTGGAACAGAGACAAAGTATTGACATCCTTTCTCTTCTTCTGCAAGTTCACCGTTGTCCTAAGAATAGTTTTGCTACTCACTTAAAATGAATGAAACAGCAAAGTTTGGGACTCCACACTTCAGCACAGATTATGGTTGAAATACTCACTAGCAGTTACACTGTTAAAGATAATAAACATATGTATGTGTTTTGTATATGTTCCAATGGAACTTAACTGAACATAATAGGAATAAGCTATTTTTTCAAGGAGCAAAATATTCCCAGTTTCAGGTGGTATTACTCTCTGTTGAGAATATTATGGACTGCATGACACACTTGAAACTTGCTTGATGTCTGAAGTGTATAAAGCAAAATGTGAGATGTCTAGTTGTTTGGGTTGTTGGTTGGGTTTTTTTCAGAAAATCTCAGTGCATCTTGAAAATAAATACAATCATTTTTGTTTTTTTCAGGTTATTGGCAATACCACATCTGGATGTTTCAGTTATGGAGCTCAGCAGAGTCTAGCTTTTGCCTATGTTCCCATGGAACTCAGCAAAGTTGGACAGAAATTGGAAGTTGAACTTTTAGGTAAAAATTATCCAGCAACCATTATACAAGAGCCACTGGTGCTGACTGAACCAACAAGAATGCGCCTTCAGAGAAAGGGTGAAATTCCCAAAATATAAACACAGATGAGGACACAGCAAATTGTGCAGTAGGAAATAGTACCATTAATATGCACAAAATTACAAGAACTAAACTATTCAGATTTGCTAATTACTAAATACAAGATCTTCAATGCCATACATGAATGAGAAATTCAGCGGCATTACTTCCTTGTATGTGCAGTTCACATCAGAGAGCTGAGAAGAGTTGATGAGCCACGGTGTGTTCTGTTTCCCAGTAGCAAGCACTTGTGAACAGAAAGGGTCAGTGAATGAGTGCGTCATTGATTCAGCTTGCTCCCACATTGGCTGTCAGATCTGCACCAATCCATACGAGAAAGGGGCTCTTGATACTGTCCAATTGCAAATTCCTCCCCCTCCCTCATACTAACAGTTCCTCCTTTGCCTGCCCTCGAGGTAAAGCAGCTTATCCTGGCTTATTTACAACATGAATAGCAAACTTATCACAAAATCATATAACTAGATCTACACAGAATGCTTGATAAGGAACTGAAAGACATCCCATCAACCATTAAAATAAAAAGGCATTATTAAAGGCAAACTGAATTCCTGACATTTTTTCTTTGCATGTCAGCCTTGCAGAAATTCTCACAGAAGACCACAATCTAGTTCCTCTCAATGAAACAGTTGTAGGAAGCCCATTCTTCACTATTTTACGTAAATCCTCTGTCAGATTACATGTAATATCCTACAACAAACAGTATGCTATTGTTCAATTTCTGAACAAAGCTTAAATTAGAGATTTACTGTATTAAATCTGAAGCGCTAGGCTGGCGCCAAAGATAGTCGCATTTCCTTTACTGTTAATACAGATTGAAGCAACAGTAAGAGCCATATATTATTACACAGGTATATTAACAATGAAAAAAAAATTAAATTCACAGCAAATGAACTTCATTGAGTATTAAATATTCAATAACCCAAGTAAGCAGGACTCGGATAGTGTGTATGATGGCAACACACTAAATTAATAAGACACTCTTCTGGAATTCAATAATATGCTCAACAATTTTTTTGAGTAACAATGTTAAAATTTCCAACTTAGTAATGCTCTCTTTTAGGCTGTAGATAAATGTTTTCAAAGTATGTATCAATCATGTCCAAAATGCACTTTCTTCGAGGGGGTTGGTGCCTCTAAATCTTCAGCAAAGAAGCAAATGTATAAATAGTATATACCAGGAGAAACATAATTTGAGTAATGAACACTCACTCTTGACAAAGTAAGCTGATACTACATTGTGCTGTTTCAAATATCTTTTACAAAGCAGGTCAAAATTAAATATATGAGCTTTGCCAGTATGCATATATCTTGAATGAAAAATCCATTAAGAAATTATTCTCTCTTACACTTTAATAAGTGATTCAGTTCTATTATGCTGAACCATCAGAATGTTACGTTTTCCAAAGATAACATTATTTGTAATGAGGCACTTAACTACTGTGACATCATCGTGAGGGACAGATACTGACCTCTTCTCTGTGGTGACCAGTGACAGAACCCAAGGGAATGGCCTGAAGCCTAGCTGGGGAGGTTTAGGTTGGATGTTAGGAAAAGGTTCTTCACCCACAGGGTTTTTGGGCACTAGAACAGGTTCCTCAGGGAAATGGTCATGGCACCAAATTTGTCAGAGTTTGAGGAGTGTTTGGACAATGCTGTCAGGCATAGAGTGTGGTTCTTGGGGTTGTCCTGTGCCGGAAGTTGGACTCATAAGCCTTGCAGATCCTTTCCAATTCAGCATATTCCACGATTTTAAGTTTCACTTAACTTCAAGATTTAGATAAGCTAACAATGTGTCATGATGTTTCTGGGACATGGCAATGTCAAATTTCTTTCCTGCAGCCAACTTACAAGACTAAAACAACTTCCCATTCATCACTGATCACATATAAGGCAAATGGAGTATCTTGTTGCTCTCTGTTACTTCTTAAGAATGCCTGTGCTTTCCCTTTAACAATGAATTCAGGAGCAGAGACATCAGAAGTAGTTTCAGCAAGGATGGCCGAGAATAAGAAGTGCTGTAGCTGTGATAGCCATGTTTGAAAGTGCTTCCTAGTTGCCCTGGCTTCTTTTTTACTGCTCTGATACCCCAGTCAGCTTACTGAGTATTCATCGGAACAGTTCAACAGTGCATTCTGCACAGCACAGTTAAATGAAACAATATCAAGACAAAGCTTTACAAATTGTGCCCACATAGAGGTTCACATACATAAGTCAAATTTTTAAGGTTATTTTAGGAAAAAAGTACATAAACCTGAAGAAATGAGATGAGGGAAATGTTCAGTAGCTATTGTAGTTTCCTATCACTTCTTCTTTCATTACAGATTGAGCTGTGGTGTTGCCTAAACTTGTGCCAAGATGCAGCAAGAGGAAGTGAAAAGGAGCAAGAATGTTTAAGTAGCACATCTGAGTTTTAAGAGGGTTCTAACCAATCAAACAGAAATACAAGTGTAGAAAGTTGGGCATGGACTTCTTTAGAGTCTTTCTCAACCTCATTAGCTAATAGAGGAGACACATCTGCAATGAGGTGAAAAAATGACAGTTGGTCATCTAGGAAATTTTTTGAAATACTCAGATCAGGATATGTAAAATTCAGTTTTCTCTAACACATTTTTTTTTGTCATTTCCCTATATTTTTCCATCTCCTGAGTTTTTGCACACCAGAGTAGATGTTACTATTACCATTTGAATTTTTGTTCCAAGTTTCCGTGTGCTGTGGTAAAAGGTGTCCAGTTCATGCTTTGTATGGCATGGTAAATCCCCACTGATTCTGTAATCTTGTGTGTCACTCTAATGACTTCTTTAATCACTGATCCCAAAACAACATCCAAATTATTCAACCCCAAATTCAGAAGAGATATACTGAATCATAAGAGACTGAACATAGACAATTTCCTGGATTTATTCTTTTGATTCAAGAGAATACCGTCTGAGAGAAATAGTTTTTTCTGATTGGGAATACAATTCCCTCAATTAGTAATAAAATAAAATAAAATAAAATAAAATAAAATAAAATAAAATAAAATAAAATACAACCACAGAATACTAGAAAATGCAACAGGCAGCAACATCCAGACTGTGACGGTGCAGTATCTGCAGTATATATTTAAGATGGTTCAATTTAATGTTTTCACTATGGTCAGGCAACAAGGTTATCCAGTTCTAGTGGAGTAGGATAACTAGTACATAACCCTTGGCACTTCTCTACAAGGAAATACGAATTCAGCAACACTTGAACACTGCGATAACTTTGGAAATATGAAAGATGAAATTAAAGAATTTATGAATTATAGAAATTATGAACTTTGTTTCAAAATTTACGGTTTCACCAGCAGTGTGCAGATTTTCAAAGTACTTATTTGGAGTGAACAAAAAGGGTTTCTGTCAGAATGTGCTAACATTTGAGTGAAACTTTACCTGTAATAAGGACATCAAAGAAGTTAGAAAAATAAAACAGTTCAGTGAGACATTTGAGACTGGTCATGGGATCTGAACTAGAAGCAAGATAAATCAGAACTTTGGAGCTTTTGAGCAGTGTGAATCACATTTCAAAAAAGAAAATACTACTCATAGTCACATACCAGTTTGTCAGTGACCCCGGAATTTGCTTCAGAGAAAACTGACTTTAGGATAGTACTGTTCCTTCTTGTTCCAGTACTGATTGTAGACTAGTTTATTCTCATTGTAGAAAAAAAGCTGACATCGCTCATCAGAGCTGTTGTTTTCAAGCCAGCAGGGAAATCTGTGGGATTTTTAAGAAGCCAGCCTGGTAGCTTCATAGGCTTATTCACTAGACTTCATTCATACAAGCAGAAACTCTCTACAGAGACTTGTCAGGAAATAGTCAGGCATCTAGTATACTCAATATTTGACTTTCTAACTAAGAAAAACAACTTTAAATGTGGACCGTTCTTTCATCTGTTACCAAATGGCTATATAAATTTGAGAATACACATATTTACCACTCCAGCTAAACGGGAAACATATGGTTATTTGACCTTCCACTGGACACTGAAATTTATGTGTATTCCATGGATGAATAAAATTGACCAGAGTTGACAACTGTTTCTGTCCTTTCACTACTTTAGATTTTACATCAAGATTGTAACTAAGGTAGTGGTTGTTTGCAAGATTGCTTTAGACGATTACATGGTTTGAAGAAATAGCCCTGTTGACATTGCTGCTATTTCTGCTTCTGTGTTACTTCACTTCCTTCCTACACTGTAACAGTCACAAGCACCATCTTACAGGCAGACCTCGATCGAGGCTTCTCATCTGAATGGACAAAATGGAGAGAAAAAAGCACTGGGTTTCTTATGATTTTACAGGAGTTTGGAGGCTGAAAGGGGAGGGAAGACACACGGGTCCCTCTCTTGTGTGTGTCTGTGCATGCGTGTACGCGCTAGCAGCTGATGCTGACAGGAGCGTTTCTCCAACAGCAATAATTGCTGTCTCTTTCAGCTCAGCTGCATGTTCAGTGATGGTGGAAATTGTTTTTCCCAGGCTGTCCTGCGCACCGGCCAGCAGCAAGGCCATGTGTGTGTTGCAGCTGCCTCACTGTGTTTACACGCAGAATAAGCTCTGTAGGCAGTATTGAAGATGGATGAGCTGCTGTGAAGGCAGTCCAGTTAATTTTACCGCAGTGCACTCTGTCCTGTCCTCACAACTTGTACTGACTTCCTTGAAACCATAGATGACTTGAGACACAAGCTTGCACATAGTTCCCTGGTGCCCCTGGGAAAGGCTCCAGGGCTTAAACCGGGTATTTAATGTAGGAGTAGAGAAAAGACAAAATTAAAAGAGACCGCCAGCACCAGCTGGTTGCGTATCTTGCCAACACCGGCAACACCTTTACAACTTCTTTTTTACACTAATACCACAACCCATCGGCGTTACGCTGCACCGCTCTCACCCCAGGAACGTGCGGCCACCGCGTCCCCAGGGGGCACAGAGCGGCACCCGACACCTCCCCTGCCCTGCCCCGGCACCGCCCCGCTCGCTCGGCGGGCGGAGCTCCGGCTCCGGGGCGGTGCCCGCGGCCCAGTTCCTGGTGGCGGCGATGGCGCGGCGGGCGGGTGCGCTATGGCCGCTTTTCAGCCGGCTGCTGTGCCTGTCCCTCTGCCTGCCCCTGTGCCTGGCGCGCCCGCCCGCCCCGCACCTCGTGCTGGTGCTTGCCGACGACCTGGGCTGGGGCGACGTGGGCTGGCACGGCTCTGCCATCCGCACGCCGCGGCTGGACGCGCTGGGCGCGGGCGGCGTGCGGCTGGAGCGCTACTACACCCAGCCGCTCTGCACGCCGTCCCGCAGCCAGCTCCTCTCGGGCCGCTACCAGGTAGGGCGGGCGCTCCACCCTCCCGCGCTACCGGGGCTGCTGGGGCCGCTCCCTGCCTGCTTCTGGCCGTACCCCGTGTCCCTGGGGCTCCCTGGGACTCTGTGCCGCTGCGCAGGGGAGAGGGCTGCGCTGTGGAAAACAGCTGCTCTGAAATGCAAACTTCTCTTTGCGAGCTTGGGAGTAACCTAAACATGGAATCGGTGCAAATTCTTCTGTGCCAGAAAAGGCTAGGTGCTCTCTATGCTCCGGTTAGGTTAACAGTTGAAGCTGGATGAGCTGTTGGATTGGGATAGCGGTTGGGTTATCTTCCAGCCTGTCTGGAAGATATTCCTGCCGTAGTCATCTGACTCTTGGATATTTTTTCCGCTGGACAGGCACGCGGTTGAGACGCAGACAGAAGCAGATCAGCGTCACTTGTTCAGTTTTTGCAACGTGTTTCCAAGTGCAGCGCTTGAATGCGTCACAAGCTGTACATTCACCTCCACCTGGTACCGGAGGTGTAGATGTTCTGCGCTCCTCGATGGAGTGCACACAGAGTGATCTTCAGTGTGGGTGTCCGCATAGTTTGTAGTCATTAACGTGATTTTTCCCGCTTTTTTTTTCCTTTTTTTTTTTTTTTTCCAGTTGCACAGGTATATAAGATTTGGACGTTATAATACTGGTATGCTTCTAACATTCCCTATCCTTTTTGCAATTTTGGCAGAAGCATTGGGGGGGGGTTTGGGCGGGAAGAGAAACATGGACATACAGTATGGACAGAAGGAAGAAACTCACAGAGGGTTAAGTGTGTTTCAGAAACTTCCCCTCACTCTCAAGGAGTCCTGCACATCTCTGTTAACCATAGTGATTTGCCTAAGAGACTGCTCCGAAAGAAAGAAAATAAACGTCAATCCTGTGTTAGTAGATGCTCTCTCTTGTTGCAGGCAGGTTTTTCTAGGTGATGCTCTTTCCGAGCAACATTCGTCCTGTTCCTGGAAACTCCAAGAATGAATAATGATGAATAGGAAGAAGCAATTTACATTCTCTTTACCTGCTCTTTAAGTTGTTTTATTAAATGACCTAAAATATTTTTTTTAGTGACTATTTTTAAAGTACAGTTCATAGTCTGAATGTGTCTTCCAAGAAATGGGCCACTACTGCATCACATTTTAAAAGTGGACATTGAAAATATCAATAGTTCATTCTGGATTTAAATTCATCCCATACATCTGGCTTGAAAATTTAATAATCTTTGTGTTGAGTAAAAGAATATTCGAAAATGGAAGTAATTTTTTTTTCTAATAGAGGAGACATTCTGTGCAGCAATAATTATGCCGCAAATAATTATATTATGCAGCAAATATGTGGGATTTTTTTTTTTTAAGTTGTTTTACCCGTGGATATGATTAACAGTTGCATAGAGGCTTCAGAAAGTAACCTAAATCTGGTCCTCTCTGGAGCTGGAATTTTGGTATCCACCTTGCAGTCTGTATGAAAGAAAAGCAGTGGTATTGGTCTAAGATAGCCAGATATTTTTTAATTTTTGCTTACTTCTTGTTTTTCTCATTTTCCAGATACAGTGCAAGAAGTTACAATGCTCTGCTAGTTTGTGTCCTTCTGTATATTAGGAATGTTTTCTTTAATACATCATTTTAAAATATTTTAGATATATTTTTGTGTATAATATAAAATTTATACTGTAATTTAATTTTTGGAACTTCGTTGCTCAAAGAAAATGAGTAACTAGTAGGCCCTTTAGAAAAGGGCCTCCTTACCCACTTGCCTAAGATCCAGGCTTATTTGTTTTAAAAGTCAATTCAGAGAGCTGCTAAAGCAATGCTTTAAAAGTTAATCGTGCAGCTTGCTACATTGGTGTGCTTAGCGGAGTCATAAAATCTGGTGTCATCTGCTCCAGGTGAGGCTTGGAGGCTTTGTGCTTTGACACACACAGATGGCTGTAAACACTTAAAATATAAATGAGATATTTATACTTGTAGACATATGTTTGTAGGCCTAAGGTTTAGGGTAGTGCCTTTTTGATCGTGGAGAAGACGGGGAAGTTGACAAAAGTCCGCTTATAGTATCAGTAACTGAGGAGGTTCCTTATATCAAGCATGATATATTACTCGAAGTATTGTTGAGAGTCATAGTTTTGTAAAGAGATACAAAATCCACCACTTAGTAAGACTGGAAACGTAAGTAGAACTATTAAATGTGGGATCTAGGGAGTGTAAAGCTTGTGTCATCCCCATATCCAAATGTTTTTTATAGTGCTTGTACTCATTTAAAGCATGCCAATAAATATATATATATATATAAAATATCCATTTAGAAGTTTAATAGAAAAATAGTTTTCTTTTATCAGCTTTTCCTTCAGTTCAGTCTGTTCATCAGACTGTTCTTTGATACAGGCAAAAGCTTGATAGCTTCACTGCCATATGTGCGTTTGCCCATTTCAATCTGATTTAAAATATCTCACTCCATGTTGAAATGTCCTTAGCTTTCAAACAGACCATAATGGTAATTCTTACCTATTAGATTTCTAGCTAAAAGGCTTTGGGTTTGTTTGGTTTAGGGCTTTTTTTAATTGTGTTTGATTTATGCCTGGGAAGATACTACCTCTTGCAGTTATATTTTCTTGTTTTCCTCCTTGCAACCCCTGCCCTCCACCTGCAGCTTCCTCATTGTCTTCAGCACTACACTGGTAAAATGAAGAGCCCCTAAAACTAATGCTAACCTCTGATGCTGCTGTGCTTCTTTTTGGGCCTGCTCATAAATTAACCCATGGGTGCATTGTAAGTAGTCTCTCACGCTTCTTTTCTCTGCTAGATTCACACAGGCTTACAACACCAGATAATTTGGCCATGCCAGCCCAGCTGTCTGCCACTGGATGAGAAACTCCTCCCAGAACTACTTCAAGAGGCAGGATATGTTACTCACATGGTGGGGAAGTGGCATTTAGGGATGTACAGAAAAGAATGCCTTCCAACCCGCAGAGGATTTGACACTTACTTTGGTAATGGTTTGATTTAACATGGGCAATAAATGCAGTGTTAAAAAGGATAAGAAACTGCCCCATTCTTGTAAGAACAGCAGATTTACTGTGAAGTTTATAAGCAAAGCCATACCTGGGTATGCATATTTCTGAAATACCACTTTAGTATCACTAAAAAATAATAATGCCTTAAATGTATGCTCAAGCATTACAACTTACTGGAGAAAGTATTGGAATTACTGTGTGCCTCCAAGTAAGATATTTCTCTCTTACTGTCTTCGCTCACACCTTCCTCCTTCCCAGACCTAATCTTATTCCAAATTCTCTGTCTCCTACCTACAGCAGCACAGGGGAATAGAGAATGGGGGTTACAGCCAGTTTGTGTAGCTTTGGTTTTCCAGAGCAGATAATGAGAAGGTGTGAAAGCCTCTATAAAGTAACATCCAAAAGCTCACAAGTTAGGAAGTCAGACTCTCAGACTAAACGATAGATTGTCCAAATGTAAGTGCATTGCTTGCAGAGCAACTTGTAGCTACTCACTGTTTATTGTTCCTCGTGTAGTTTGGGCTCCTGTCACAGTGTCAGTTCCACATGTATTAATTTTCACAAGTATCAGGGATGTTATGTGACTTGGGCTGTCCGCTGTACATGTCATTCTGCACAGCCCTGAGCTCAAAGAGGTCCTTCTCCACTTGGTGGTTTTTAAGGCAGTTACCTTGAACCATGAATTTCAAAACAGTTCATTTCAATGCAGAAGGGTATGTTGCTCTTGTCTAACCTCAGACTTAAATGAAGAGTGTGACTATGTTACGTGTGTGCCTTTTATAAACTATGTTGGTCCAAATGTTAGGTGGGAAAAATTGTTCCCTTAGATAGTTTATCTCTTTCATTCTTCAGGGAGCTGTGGGCCGTGGTTTCACAACTGAATTGAGCTAATATATGTGGATTGGAATATAGCAGCTCATTGCTTAAACATCTGTGCTTCCTCTCATCCCTTCACAGGAGCTTGGGATCTTTTTGATGGCATAGGTGTTGATAGGCTGCTGTTCCTTATGAAATCTCACCCTGGGACTGAGCAAGCTCTTAGTGCAGGAGCCTGAGGACAGGCTGGCTCTGGGTATGGTTGTTGGGTGCCCAATGTGACATTATTTTTCAGAGGATATAGCAGTTAATTATCTTAAAATGTTCATGTGATTCCAGTAGGCATCAATTATGATTAGGGGCATTTGATTCCATGGCACACTTGATGCAGAGTCTCCCAAATGGGCATTCATAATGGAAAAAATGCAACATGTGCCTCTGAGTACATTGATGTAAGCAGTCTGCCCATAAAATCACTTCATCTTTTGAAAGAATATCCATTTTTTCCTCCTAAAAATATAGTAGACATTTATATTGTATTTAAGATAACTTCATTCTTCTTGTACATTTGTTTTTGCAGAAATAAATAGCTGAAGCTGCTGAATGAAATTTCAAATAAAGTTCTTCCATCTTGGATTTTTGCCCCAAGTTTTTGTTTGCAGAACATAAGACTATTTTTTTCAGATTCCTGTGTCTTTGCAGGATGTTGGGGGGAAAATTTAAAATCTAATTTCAAGTGTAATTTTTGAGATTCAAATGATTTGGAAGAGTTTTGTTTGTGATTGCTAAAACACAAGGGCTCTCAGTGCTTAACAGGCTGGCCTTAGGTAGGACTAAATCTACACGTGTAGAATTTTTGCTTCATTCGTTTTGGATATCTCTAAATGATAGTGTCTTTTCTTCACCAGCTGGTGTCAGCAGTGGATCAGAAATTACATTACAGCAGACATGATGATTCATACTTGAGTGTTTATGAATAAATGGATTTTAAAAATTCCAAACTTTCTAATAGAGATGGAATTCTTATATCAGAATACAAACGTACAAAATCATACCGCCAAAAATCAGACTAGTGTACGGCTAGATCACTGCCTTTGCTCTCAGTGCATTAGTTTAATGCTAATGGATATCAAAGTGTAAGTAAGTCATTGAACTGCTTTCAAAATGTTTAATTTCTTTCGAAACTACTACTTGCATTATCAGTGGAAAGCCTATGAGGCATTAAATGTGGAGCTACTTAGACCTGTCAGGGGTGTCACTGTAGGTGGTCCAGGGTTGAATTAACATTTTAGCTCAAAACCACTAATGTTTTGATATTTGTGTTTGACTATTTTTTCTCCTCCTGATGTATGTGTTTGTGTGACACAATGTTGGCCTGCTCATTTGACATCTTTTCCTGTTCTAGGCTATCTCCTGGGCAGTGAGGATTATTATACTCATGACCGCTGTGTCCTCATCAAAGCAAAGAATGTGACGCGCTGTGCTCTGGACTTTCGAGATGGAGAAGAAGTTGCAACTGGATTTAAAAATGTGTACTCCACAAATTTATTCACAGAAAGAGCTATAGATCTTATAGCCAATCACAAAACTGAGAAGGTACAGTCAACAGTTGCTACTCTGATAACTTCTACATTGAAGAATGTTTTAAAAAATATTAATGAAATATTAATAGAGAGAGCTCTGTTTGGGCTGTAATTTTGGGCTATTCAGTAGGTGCATAGAGCTAAATGTGAGAAGTAGCACTGGTAAAACTTGTCTGCTGCCAAAATCGGCTTTGTCTGCATGGTCCTGGCCGGCTACACTCCATTTCTTTTATTATAATACAATTAATACATTTTTAGAAACAGTTTAGCAAGTAGTTGGCACTTCTAAAAAGAGAAGGGAAGTTTAAGGGGAGAAGTTTAATAAAAAGAAATTGTGAGCAATTGTGTTATGAAGAAAAGATACACCTGATGTTTTTCCACAGCTTTTCAAAAGTAATTTTTCAAAGCTTTCTTAGTTTATATGCAGGGATTAGAAGATGTAGAAGTGCTAGAAGAAATCAAAACACACTATCCGCACTGTTGATAAATCAGGTCTGTGTTTGCTGCAGTAACTTTTGCACTTAGTAGTTTATGTTCAACTAATTTCCATTCTGTCCCTTCCACCCCAGCCCCTCTTTCTCTATCTCGCCTTTCAGTCTGTGCATGAACCTCTCGAGGTCCCCGAAGAATACATGAAACCATATTCTTCCATAAGAGATGTAAAGAGGCGCCATTATGCAGGAATGGTAACTCTTATGGATGAAGCAGTAGGAAATCTTACTGATGCTCTGAAAACGTATGGTCTTTGGGACAACACAGTTTTTGTTTTCTCTACTGGTAAGTTCCTTTAAGTATTCTTTCAGTAATAACTTTGCTACAGTGTCTAACAAGCTGACTACAGAGACTTCTGGCCCCTCTGCCTTTCTTCCGGATATTTTCTTAACTACAGAAGAGTGATAAAAGTTGAGCAGGACTTCGAGTGAAACAGCAGTTTCTCTCCCTGCTCTTAGGGCTTTCTCAAGCTTGACAAAAACAACTCTGAAGTAGTGTCTGTGCAAGTGGGGGATGCTCCTGGTGGAGTAAAAACACCTTTGCAAAATATGAGCAGGGCAGTGGAGTTAGAAGCATCTTACTTGACACTGCAGTTACTGCGGATCTGTCAGAATTGAATCCTTACTGAGAGCTGTCTACAAACTTACTTGCTCTGAAGCTGTCTGTCCAGTGTGTGAATTGCCATGAGTTGCACGAAGCACAAACAGCCAGACAGCATGCAGTTCGACACCAAAATTTTCTTTCCCTTACTTTAAGGTGACATGTAATTTTTGTCTTTCTTGAAATATTTCACTGGCATCTTACTCCCATGAAACAAAGGTCTGTTAATAAAACAGCTGAAAATAATGTGAGCCGTCTAGTCAGCAAAATTACCGTCTAAGTTTTTGTATGTACAGGCATGTAATCTGGTTTCTAGGTTATTAGAGTAATGCAAATAATACACTGCAAAGCAGTCTCCTTTGTTTTCAAATTAAGAATGAAACAGAACCTTTTTGAAATACAGCTGCTTGGCTGGGTTTCAGGAACATATTTGCTCTTGTTTGGTTGGAAGTGGGAAGCAGCCTTTCAATGCATACAGTTGTTCTTTTGTTCACACTTTAAATATTAGGGCAGTCAAAATGATAAATTAATTTTCTGTGAACACTTCAAAAAACAACAAAAACAAACAAACAAAACCAAAAAAGAGAACCAACCAAAGTTTGATGAAAATGCACTGGTACGTTTCGAGTTTAGCAGCTGCTTCCTATAGCACTCAGAGTCTTGGAATTTCATTTTGAGTCCAGACCTGTTTGCTTTAGCCTTATGATGTTACGTTTGTGTCCAGGTTTTGGCTCTGGCAGGATTCGATAACTCTTCTATGCCTGTTTCTGTTTGCAATGTTTTTGTATTTAAGAACTGAAAGTAAGCAAAGACATATGGAAAATGATACCAGTATTTATTTCATATGGAAAAAATCCAGTCTTTGCTGATGGGGTCTTGGTAAAGTTATTTCAGTAGTGTTTGTTCAGTACATTGTGGAATAAAACTAAATACATCTGAGCTAGAATTACAAGGTATGAGCGAATTAAAGGGACAAATTTGGTTTTATCGTTTACGGAGCACTTACTTTTCTGAAAAGCGACAGTTTACCCTGTGATTTTTAATAGTGATTATTTTGCAATCAGTTCCAGGTATGTTTCAACAAGAGTCAAACAATCAGGAGAATCAAGTGTCTGCCCTATGTAATGGGATGTATTTTGAGTTAATTGGCAGTTTAAACTTACAAGAGTTAAATTTAATATGACTAAAATGCATAGAAGTTGGACTTAGATCAGGCAGGACAGGGGCCAGTGATTTGGGTTTTTTTCAGTGTTCTCTCTTTACTTCATTCAGTTATTCTTTACAGGCATAAAACACTGCATGCAATAAGGACCCAGTTTGAAAAACCAGATGTTGCAACCATAAAACATTAAAAAAGACCAAAAATGGAAAAAATGTGTCAAATTATTCAGGTTTTCTATATTTTGCTTAGTGCTTTTGCAGGTGGTATGTTTCAGAATGGACATTAGAGCATGGTTTAAAAGAAACACGTGAGGGTCTGCAGTTGAGCATCCGTTCAGAGAGCTGTACTGTGTGAGATCTCTCTGCACAGATTTCAAGTCCTTTGGAACTGGGAGTCCTGATGTGCACTGGCAGCTACGATCTGAGCATATGATTATAGTATGATTTACCTTCAGCTCTTGAGGACATGTCTGCTTGAGGAAGTCCCTCTCCCCACTCCAAGTGCTGTTCTAGCACTGGGAGACCCTCTTTTTGCTTGGTGGGACACAGCAGGGGACACGCACTTTTCTTTATGATCAGGAACTCTGTCCAAGAAAGTTCTTCCCATTTTGTGGGATTAAGAATCAATTTAAGGATTTTAATGAAGACTGCAAGGGAGATTCTAGGGAATGATAAAGTTTATCTATAACTTTAATGAGCAGTGTTAAAGATACAAAATCATCATACTTGCCTAGAGGTGGAAAATGCACCAGCATTTGGGGGTGTTGGTGGGTGAGAGGCTGGACATGACCCAGCCATGGGCACTCACAGCCCAGAAAGCCAAAGGTGTCCTGGGCTGCATCCAAAGCAGCGCGGCCGGCAGGGCCAGGGAGGGGATTCTGCCCCTCTGCTCTGCTCTGGTGAGACCCCACCTGCAGTGCTGCATCCAGCTCTGGGGTCCCAGCACAGGAAGGACGTGGAACTGCTGGAGCAAGTTCAGGGCAGCGCCACAGAAATTATCAGAGAGCTGGAGCACCTTCACTATTAGGACAGGCCCAAAGCATTGGGATTCAGCCTGGAGAAGAGAAGGCTGTGAGGACACCTTACTGGAGCCTTTCAGTACTTAAAGTAGGCTTATAAAAAAGATGAAGAGAGTTTTTAACAGGACCTGTTGTGATAGGACAAGGGGTGATATTTTTAAACTGAAGTAAAACATATTCAGAGTAGATATAAGGAAGACATTTTTTATTATGAGGTTGGTGAAACACTGGGACAGGTTGCCTAGAGTGGTGATGGATGTCCCATCCCTGGAAACATTCAAGGTCATGTTGGATGGGGCACTAAATAACCAGATCTAGTCGAAAAAGTCTGTGCTTATTGTAGGGAGGTTGGACTAGATGACTGTTAAAGGTCCTTTCAAACCCAAGCCATTCTATGAGAAAAGTTTTGTTAGTTGTGTGGTTTGATAAAGGTGTTGTTGAAAATCTTTAGAGGAAGAAGAAGGCCCTACTTTTACTGTACATTTTACTAGATTCATTGCTATTTCCTTTTTTAGTTTCAGTCAAAATTCACACTTCATGTTTGCATCTCTCTGTGCTTTTAAGGTCTGCCCAAAGAATAATTTACAGGTGGTCATTTAATATTTTGTGCTATAGCAAGTAGCATAGCGTCTGACACAGTCTTCTGACTACTTCACTGTGAAGGTTGACCTCAAACAGTAGATCTCTTTTTAGTGGGTACAAATTTAAAAATTGTAGAATATGATGAATTCTTTGATCTTGTGGTAGGGTTTTTTTTAATTATACTCTTTCATGTTTCTTTGTATTTGTTATGGCTCATGAGGGATTGCCTTGAAAACATGCCAGTTGACAAATGGAAATACTGCACGTTTTGAAAGAGTCTTGTGAAATATGCAGAAGAACTTCAATTCCTCTTTAAAGTGGTCTGATGGAGGTACTAGGATAAAAATGTGACTTCATTATGTTTGGTCATTAGCAAAGTCTTGACTCCATCAGTATGTCCTGTAAATCAACTGTCTGGTGTCTTTTTGAACAGATAAACAGGCTATTTCTACAAGTAAAGCAGGTTCAGTGGTATGTGGTGTATTAAGCAGTAGCTTGAAAAGTCTTGACTGGTTTGACATGAAATAGAATTTGCTTTTATGGAGCACCTTTTATACTGCAGATACAAGTAAGTCTGTGCTGGCAAGATCATTGATGAAAATGAAATCAGTGCTTGTTTTAGCAAAACAGATGAAAATGAATGCAGCAGTGGTAGGTACCCATGGCCTTTTATCCACTTGAAATCAAGGAGAATGAGAGATAGGGTGTATTTTTCTTGTTAGCAATCATAGGAGACTGTAAATACCAATGTCCCTTAAGAGGGCCTCGATTTAAATTAAAGGTCATAAAAAGCATTAAAGTGGTAAAAATTTGCTTCAAACTATTGACATGGGCTTAGAGTCCAAATTTTGCTTCAAATATAGAACTGTGATTTGAGGTAAGAAGTGGGGATTTGCTCTGAATATGATGTGATTATAGTTTCTGCAAGATATTTACAAGAAATTTTGGTGTAAACTTGCCAACACTAAAGCGAAGGAATATGACCCCTAATTTCAGTTCTGTATTAAAGCTAATATCCTTTGCTTTATTTAACTCTCAGCTTTTTATTATACTAAACCACTGTGGAGCAATCCTCCTTCCAGTATTTCTCGCCATTTTTAAATGTGGATTAGCACTGTAGTGTCGGGTAGTTGCCATAAGAGGGCTTGAAAAGCAAAAGACGTGGAACTTTCAAAGCCTTGGTTTACAGTGTTAAGAGGAAACCACATAAATCCTTTTCATAATGGAGCATGTGACAGTGATGACTGTTTTCACTCCAAAAAGACAGTCTTTTTATCATTGTAGAATTATGATTAACAAGAGCACAGATTGTTTTGGACATACTTACTGATGTTTATACAGTCTCTATCATGCCCCTAGGTTTTTTCCCCTAAAATTTCATATTACCCTTTTTTTTTTTTTTGCTTTTTTTGCATTCCAGCCAGCATATTGTGGCTTTTGGCTTATGAAACACTGATATTTTTTTTTTCCTATTTCCAGTGCCTTCTTTGAGCCTATGCATCTGACTTTCACTGATTTTTTAAAGGCATTTTTTCATCTTCTTGATATCTTTGTTCACAGATGAACTCCTGCTCCTTCGCTTTTGCCTATAAGGGATTTCAGAGAGCCTTCTAATTGCAGTTTGGCCAAGCCAACTGAAGGACAGATTGGCTAGAGCAGTTATTCTATGTCTGTGATGTCAGAGTGCTGATTTTGTGCTCTCAGATTTTTTTTATTACAGACCGAAAGACTTCTTTTAATTGGTCTTTCAGAGGTTTCTGAGAGTTTTGGTGTGTTGTTAATGAGGAAGATGTCTGGGCATCTATTGCTTGAGCATCTTCTGCTTCCTAAATGGAAATAAGCATAGGTGCCTTAGCTGCAAGCACCTTTAATCACACTAGTTTTTTTACTTTATCTATTCCCAAATATTATTTTTCTGTTTCTTGTTTATTTAATCTCATTTTTGTACAGGTAAAAGTTCTGACAGATCACTGTACTTGCATTAGTTAGAGTTGTTACATGTCAGTGACAGTGAAAGGTACGTGTGGTTGGTGTTTTGTACTCCAGTGCTGGCTTTTTTATTTTTTGTCCCCAAATAAAATATTTTTTATTTTTAATTTTTTCTCCCTGTTAAAGTGTGGGTGATAAAATTAATTTTTTTAGGAAAAAAAAAAACTTTTCTGTCATATGATGCAAATAATAATAATAATGAAACGAGATTTTTAAGAATATATTATCAAAGGTGGAAATGTTATAGTGGGATTGGATTTAAAATCAATACGGAAAAGTGTTGATAGTCAATATATTGACTCCCTCCCTCCCGTTTTAAACTCCTGTGAAAACCCAGAATGTTTTGTAGGAAATGTTTATTTATCTTCCCTTCCATCTAGCATTACTCCCTCCTCACCCACCCAGCTTTTTCCATGCAAAACCTAACACTCCAAAGCCAAGTTCCTGAACAGGGAGTGACCTTGTGCCAGAGACATTTGCTTCTTTTTTGTCTTCATGTTTAAAAACTCCATCATAAGTTGAATCTTGAGTTTTTCTTCCATTTTTAGTGAATGCCAGTCCTTGAAGTGAAGTTCATTTGTAAATGAAACTTGGAAGTGAATTTTGCCCAGAATTTTGCAAGCTGGCCAGTTTTGTGTAAAGCTTTGATTTAAGCACGTTAATAGCTTTGCTAGTAATTTTTTTCTCAGAATGAGAGGATTGCTGAAAACAGCTAATTCTGTGTGTATTGACAGTAATGTTTAATAATCTCCCACAGCTCCCAAAAGGTTGCCTTAAACTATGATTGCTTTTAAACTATGCTAGTTTTTTCTCCATAATAGTGTTTGGGAAGCCTTTATTCTTTCTGTCAGAATTTTCTACACCCAAAAAGTGGTCAAGTTCAGTTCTCCTGTCAGTGGGACAAATCCAAGGTTTTCCTGACACTGTCTTGTCTAACTTGCTCACTACAGACATATGAATAGTTTGTCAGTTTTTTTCTGTTGGTTTTGGGTTAAAATTTCCTTTCATGTTTCTGTCATGTCTAGTTATAGTGTGTGCTAGTGTAGACCTTGACACAGCAGGGTCTGTAACTACTGAGACCTGTTTAATTACTGAGACTGCTCACAATGAAAGCAGTCGACTGAAACTGTCTGTGCTAGGATTGCTGCTATCATGAAAGCTGTACTAGGAAGCAAAAAAAAAAAAAAGAAAATTTCAGTGTAGTGAAAAAGGGCGTTGTTCATGCAGCCTTTGTAGGGCTAACTCTGTAACTGTTGGAAGCTTGTGTACATCAAATGCATTTCTTTTTCCCATGAGATCAATTTTCCATTTTTTTCTTTTTATTTTTTTCCAATTTTAGAAAAGTCAGGAGAATAAAGAGACAGTTCTGGTGAGCTGCAAAAAATGAGAGGTTGATTTATATGAGCACAACTTGATAAAAGTTAATCTGTGAATGCTCAGTAAAGTTGTTCAGCAAATGGGGCTCTGACGCAGGAGAGGTATTATATTCCCTTGATGGAAAATAAAACCCCTATGGTTGTATTTAAAGCACAACAAGAACTACCTTAGCAGAATTTTATGTTAGAAGGTGTAGTTTTCTACTGTCACTCAAAGTGAAAGGCTTTCAGTAGTGCTTCCATGACACATACACAAATAAATTTGTGTCAAGCACTGAAAATATAATAATGTGTCGGCACTCTGAAGATGAAGTGGCATTTCTGCCATTGAACACTGAGCCTTCAAGGTTATTCTTTCCACTGTGGCTATACAACATCAGATGGAAGTATACAAGAGATGTTTGTTCATCAGATGGTCTTACCAAGTGATTTTGGTTCATTTTGTTGGAAATACTGTTTTGTATTAGCCATCAGAGGGAATGTGATTGCTCTTCTGTCACACTTGCAGCACAACTGAAAGACACATGGATCTTTCAGATGCAATGTGGGAAGCAGGGAAGAACATGAGTTCAAATTAAGGGCAAAGTTATTCTCTAATTCGTGCTGCGAGTCTCCTATCCACAGTGTCGACCTCTGTTGTGTATTCTGTACTCTTTTTTTTAAATGAAACCTCAATGGGAGTTCTGCACTTGGAACATGCACTGAGTAAGCATTATTTATGCTGTGAAGATCAGAGGGGAGAAATTCTCCCCAAATGTGATCCTTTACCACTGTTATTGACAGTGCTCTCAGTTTAACTGTGACTCACAAGTGTGAGCTTAAATCACACAAAGGAAGGGCTCTGACGTCCTGTTCTGTGACCTAGACTTTCAGCAAGAATGTTGGAGGTCAAAAATTAGATGCATTTAGAGAGCTGTGCATTGATGCTGGCTAATGTTTGTTCATGTTGTGTCTGGCACTACTAAGTGCTATTTAATTCCCTTTCACATATGCAAAATTCACACACAAAACTAAAAAAATAAACCCAACCAAAACAAGCAGTAGCTGCCTGCTTTTTTTGTTGATATTGGCAACTGATTGTAATTTACATTCAAAATCGTGTACAAGTATTAGGCATGACCTATTAGTAGACGAGTAGACTTGTCTCCTGCTTATATACCTCACTCCATTTTTAAGTAACATAGTACATGTAGTACATATTAAATGATGCATGATGGTATCACGTCTGCTAAATAAAGGGTTTTAAATTGTTGAATTGCTCTTGCTTGTAGTTCCCATTCTTTGCACTTTACCATTGTGAACTATTTACTGCCTCTGTAATTTCAATAGTGTTTAAAACAAAATTGTACAAAGTCCAGATTTGCATTATGGAATAGAGATGTCAATGCTTAATGTAAATGAAATCGCAGGGATCTGGCTCTTCTGTAGTCTCCCTATCAGAGATAGGCAACAGGAGGAAAGACCTGGGAATAGGGGTTTTGTCCTACTTTCTGTCTTTTTCACTTGTCTGAGGTTATTTGTGTGTTACTCCTTTTGTTTAGTTTTAGTTGTAAACTTCAGAAATCTGATTTTTAGAAATATTGGAGGTAGTGTGAGTCATTTCATTGACGTGCTCTGTCTTCAACAATACCCAGACATTAACATTGTAAATTGGTTTCTTAAACTCTGTAAGTTGCATATGAAATAATTTCCTAGTTAACTTTTAATATACTTCCCAGTTCTGCTTCACTTGGATGGACCCTCATACTGACCTCCATGTGGTTCTGATTAAGTTTAAGAACATGATTGCTACTAAAGCCCCAGCCCTTCAAAGGAGCATGAGATACATAACATGTAAGAAATGTTTACAGAACTAAACTGTGGACGTATTGAATACGCCATCTTATTTCAGCCATCCTTTTCTTTGTATTTGTTACACTCATTATTGTTTAGTTGTAAATTAAGGGGACCTACATGGTTGCTAGTATTCAAGGTTGAAATTGAATTTTATTTTTAAAATGCAGTATTACTATATCAGAGAGAAAAATTAAAATCTCAGTATTGGAAAACAAAGCCAGAATTACATGAAGGAGTGAAAGAGGCAACCTCATCTGTTGTCCAGTTTAGTGGCTCGTACTCTTTTGGAACAGTGAGACAAAGATGATTGAAAAACCCGTCCTGAATCCGTCATCCCTTGTAATTCGTCCTCTGTTAAGGGAATTGTGCTGCCTGGCTGATAGTGGTACAGGGGTAGGATTGCTTTAGATGGTGTAAGATTTAGGATTGGAAGTGTTTTTTTGTTGTTGCTGTTTTTGGTTTGTAAAATCTCTGAATGCATTAGCACAACAGAAGAAGGGGGAATAAGTCCCAAACTCATGAGAGTTTGAGTTTCTTTTTAAGCTTTGATCATTCTGAGCTGAGGTGTTGCACAGTGGAAATAAATCAGAAGTGTGAGGAGAGGAAAGGAGGAAATTAATATTTTTGGAATTAAGGAATTTAGTCTTGTGTATTTTACTGTGACCTAGTGAGTATAGGTTTCTATTATTTATAGGTCTATTATAGGTCTATTATCTATAGACCTATTTCTGTAGGTCTGTTTTCCTAATTGCCCGTCTTAGGTGTCCAAACTGTGAAATGTCTTTTCCTGTGGGAAGAGACTGTCTTCGAATTGGACTCTAGCAGTGGGCCCCTGCAGTAAGCAGAGGCATCTTCAACTAGCTCAGGTGGCTCAATACCTCGTCTCCATCTGGCCTTGAATATTTCCACATGGTGGAACCNTCTGACCCAGGTGCAGCACCTTGGCCTTGGTAAACTGGGTCCTCTCCTAGAGTTTGCCCCAGGTCCCCCTGGAAGACATCCCATCCTTCAGGTACATCAGCTGTACCACTCAGCTGAGTGTTGTCTGCAAATTTGCCAGGGGTGCACTTGATGCCACTGTTTGTGTCATTGGTGAAGATGTTAATCAGTACTGCTCCCTATACAGACCCCTGAGGGACACCGTTCATCACTGATCTACATCCAGACATGGAGACATTGACAGTTCTCTGAATGTGACCGTCCAGCCAATTCATTATGCTGTGAGCGANAGGGGGAATAAGTCCCAAACTCATGAGAGTTTGAGTTTCTTTTTAAGCTTTGATCATTCTGAGCTGAGGTGTTGCACAGTGGAAATAAATCAGAAGTGTGAGGAGAGGAAAGGAGGAAATTAATATTTTTGGAATTAAGGAATTTAGTCTTGTGTATTTTACTGTGACCTAGTGAGTATAGGTTTCTATTATTTATAGGTCTATTATAGGTCTATTATCTATAGACCTATTTCTGTAGGTCTGTTTTCCTAATTGCCCGTCTTAGGTGTCCAAACTGTGAAATGTCTTTTCCTGTGGGAAGAGACTGTCTTCGAATTGGACTCTAGCAGTGGGCCCCTGCAGTAAGCAGAGGCATCTTCAACTAGCTCAGGTGGCTCAATACCTCGTCTCCATCTGGCCTTGAATATTTCCACATGGTGGAACCTCTACCACCTCTCTGAGCAACCTGTCCCAGTGTTTCACCAACCTCATAATAAAAAATGTCTTATATCCAATCTAAATCCCTCTTTTAGTGTTTAACCATCACCCCTTCTCCTGTCACAACAGACCATGGTTAAATGTCCGTCCCCATCTTTCTTATGAACCCTAATAAAGTACTGGATGGTGCTGTAAGGTCTCCANAAAGGCTTTATGGAAGTCCAGATAAAGAACATCTGTAGTTTTTCCCTTGTCTACTGGTGGTGTCACTTTGTTTAGAAGGCCATCGGATTGATCAGACAGGATTTGCTCTTCCTGCAGCTGTGCTGGCTGTCTCAAAATACCTCCCTGTCCTCCACATGTCTTAGCACAGCCTCCAGGAGGATCTGTTCCATCATTTTTCCAGGCACAGAGGTGAGGCTGACAGGTCAGTAGTTCCCAGGGTCCTCCTTTCTTCCCTTCTTAAAGATGGATACCATGTTTTCCATTTTCCTGTCAACCTGGGACTTGCCGTGACTGCCATGACTTTTCAGCTGTCATGGAGAGTGGGTTGGCAATGCTGTCAGTCTCAGGACAGTGGGATGCATCTTGTCAGATCCCGTAGCTTTATGTAAATTCCAGTTCCTTGGGTGGTCATGAACCTGATCTTCTCTTACAGTTGCTCCCCCAATCCCTTTCTTGTGGTCCATCCACTCAAGAGTTGTGAGAAGAGACTGCCAGTGAAGACTGAGACAAAAAAGTTGTTGAGTGCCTCAGCCGTCTCCTCATTTTTTGTTGTCAGTTTGTCAGTCATATCCATTGCGAGGGTACGCTTCCCCTGACCTTCCTCTCCTGTCTGTAAAGCTGTTATTATTCTTTGCAGCCCTTACTAAGGGATGCACATGTCCAGCCATACCTTGATACATGCCTTGGATTGCATTCCTATACTCTTCCCAGAATACCTGTCCCTACTTCCATATTGTGGAATGCACTGCCTATGCATTTTCTTCTTGCCCCTTAGTTTTACCAGGAGGTTGATTCAGCCATTGCCTGCCTTCCCTGATTTCCTGTGCCTGGGGTTCAGGAGCTTTTGCCCTCTAGGGAAGGTGTCCTTGAAGATCTGTTGGCTGCATTCTGCTCTCTTGTCCTTGAGAACGCTTCCTCAGGGGGTCCTACTGACTAGCTTCTTGGAAGAGCTGAAGTTTGCTTCCCTAAAATTCAGGGTCCTGTCTTCACTCTTTACCTGACCCTTATCTCTCAGGACTGAGAACTTTACCAGTATATTATATTATAGAAGACTATACAAAATTATCAGAATGGAATTCCTTAGTTTTTTACAATTCTGTATTTCAATATTTCTTCAATAATTGTTTAGTAGAACTAAAGCAAATAGGCTGAAGTTTGATATTTTATATACATACATTTTCGGGTTTCGTTTGGAACTATTATTGATAAATATTGTTTGAAACAACACACTGTCTAACACAGAGCTTTCGTATTTATTTAGAAATACTGCTTCTCCAAAGGACTTACTTTGTCAATCAGTGACAGCCCTATAGAAACACCAGGAAAATCAATCATTGATTCACCTGGGGAAGAAGCATGCAAATGTTGTCTGATCTGGCTTAAGAATTTGGAAGAAGTTGCAGATGTTGTAAGATGACCTTAGTCAAATGAGTAGTATCTGAAAAAGGTTATTTGACTTCCTTGACTATGTTCTGGATCTGTTTTCCTTCCTTCCTTTTTTTTTTTTTCATATATGTTCATATAAACTATGATTTGGTTACTACATCTGTTTCGTGTATTTATGAATATTCCAGAATTATAAGTACACTGCTGGGCTAAACTCTGCAGAAGAATCTACAAACTTCCAAATAAAAGCTCTGCACATCTGTCCTTTCTTTCACTTTTCATTATTTCACGTTATTCTTATACATAGAATATAATGGATCAATATTGGTGTGCGATATCACTTTAGTGTGCATTAAAAGAGTAAGATTTTGCCTCTCTACCTTAATTAATGGGAGAATAAAACCAGCAGAATTTACTTCGGTGGTCAGAATATAGATGGGCTGAATGCAAAGGAAGCCACACATTTTACAGATTTTTGAGTTAAAAATACCAGAAGAAACCCTGAAATCTGTAAGTATGTTAATTTTGGGGCGGTGGATGCTAAGATTTGGCCACAGGTAAGTGTATCAGATCACGTAAATGTCTGATGTGAGAATGGCTTGGAGAGCTCTTACCGCAGTGTTCACTGCAGTTTTTTTCCTCTCTTTGTACTAACACTGGAACTAATAAGCTAATTTCCTCTGCTTTTGGAAGGTTCCTTGTTTGTTTTTTTCAGTTCCTTACTGCTCAGTCTTAATCATTCCTCTGCTTTCTCTATACCTCTTTATGCCCCTTTGAAATCTCTGTGTTTGTCTAGATACCTTCCCATGCCTGCTATGACTGGAGTATCTGTCTCTTATGATGCAGCACCTATCTTTACATTTCTATTTAAGCAGGAAGAAACACCCCCACTTTTATCTGAACTTTGAGCACTGCTGCCATGTGGAATGCTGCCTGCACTTGCTCTTACGTTTGACCTCCAGTTGTGTTTTCTCAAGTTAAAATACAGCCAGAACTTTGTGTACATTGAAGTGAGCTGACCCTGAATTCTGTATTAAGATTCCAGAGTTGCTGAACTGGTTGGGAAGAACCAGAAGTCTGCAGCAGTAATTTCACTTATATTTTAGAGTAAATGGCTTTAACCTACAGCACATAAAACCAAATAATGGAGCAAATGTAGTGCAGGTTTTTCATTACTGACTTCTTGTATTGTAGATGATCCCCTTATTTAGGCTATGCAAAAGATTATTACTGATCAGTGCAGAGAATTGGATGTATTGAAGCACTGTACTGCTTCTGATATCTTGCAAGAGTATCCTTTATCAAATCAACAATGAAATAGCATACGCTGACATCTGTTATGCATAATTTAATGAGAGTTTTAATAGTTGTAGCTCTTTAATCTGCTTCTTTCTATTTGCACTGAAGTATTGTAACACATTTTGCAATCAAATAAGCATGTGTAACAAGTGGATATAAAGAAAAACATCCTCTGCATGGTTTTTTTTTGTTAAGTCCAACTTTTCTCAATGCTATTCTTTTGTTACTCATGGGGGTTAAAAAACAAAAGGTGCATTCCATCACTTTTCTCTCTAAAGTTGTACATAACTGCAGCTCTGACTGCAGAGGATATAAATTGATATCTGCCTACTTGAATGTATCACACATTCTGCTGCCATCAGGCTGTGTTCCAGTAATTTCAAAGGATTAAAAAAATAAAGCTTTTGTTGAAAACAATTTAATAATTACATTTTACTGGCTTCAAATGGTTCACATTGACTAGGAGAGAGAAACTACTGCTGACCATCCATTACAGTTCATTAGAAAGTCAAAGGTACCAGAAAGAATACAATGGCCAAAAAAAAAAGCGAACCAAACCAAAAAACCCCAAAAAATAACTTAAAGGAAAAATGCATGCCTTAGGAGGAGAAATGGCTTTGTAGACAGTGATGCTGATGTGTGGGGCTAAGGTTAGAGATTTTTTTTTGCCCACAGGTGCCTCCTTTCACAGGCGATTGCTCCTGAGGTCTCTCAGCTGCTCAGGGCCTGCATGTGGCTTCCTGTGATTCTCGCCAAGAGACCTTGGGTAGCTCAAACATTTTAAATAGCTACAGTGGTTTCGATTTATTAATCTAGATAATTTTGACAAAACTGTGTGAAGAGTAAGCATACTTACAATCATACCTTTTTTAGGTATCATAGCCTTTTTTAGGGATTGTTGACCTCTTGTGTGATCTGGGAGGTTTTAATTACCTCTATTCTTTGAATTAGTTCAGTCAGAGCCTTCTTGCAGCCTAAGGCAAATGAGAAGATAGGCTTTGGGAAAACATGGACCTAAAGACCTTGCCTAATTTTATGGGTCACGTATTTCATAATCCTGAGAGAAACCTGAAGTAGGATTTAGTAAAACTCCCCTACTAAAGTGGGAGTAGAGGGAAAATGTGACTTCTGGACTCACGTATATGAGTCAAGTAGTGGTTACTCCTGCGGGCAGAAGTTCTTTGCAAGGAAGATAAACCTGCAGCTGTAAATGTGGAGATTAGAGGAGCTCACCACTTGAGATGCCACCATCACCTCTAGTCACCCCTTGTTTGCAGTGACCTACCTCTTTGACTGAATACTTCTTAATGCAGAGTTGGACTTAGTGCAGGCTGAGGAAGGATCATGTGGGTGGTTTGGTCAATGATATAAATGAGATGGTAAATTCTGACTGCTGGTGGCATCAGGGACGTCAAGCAATAATGGAGAAATTAATTCGACAAGTACAGGTTGAATCACAAAGCAGATGTGCTTTATGGTTTTAATATCACTACATTAGATAAGAAATTTGCAGAGGAAAGAAGGCAAGATGTCTTCTGAGAATGATAGGATTAACCTGTTTCTGAAGTGTGGGTGTACTGTGAATCATTTGACCATCCAGGGCTAAAACTCTGTTTGGAATGAAATCCTGTCTTTGAGCAGAGGAATCTGTTAGTGCAATATGGGGTTTCCTGCTTCTTTCCCACTTTCAGCAATGGAAAAGGGAAAAAATTAACCTGTAAAGGATAAAGTTTCCAGGGTAAATGTTCTAGGGAATGATCATTAGGCACAAACCCATTAAAAATACAAAGAACAAAATATGCAATTTGACTCTTCCTTTGAAGTCTACAGTTGTTTCTCTTGCGCATATGAACAACTCCACTTTAAAATCTCTGAGAGTTATAGTGTATATTTGAGGACTGAATGTGGTCTGTACAGCTAGATGTTGCCAAGAGGAGAGATTTCACAACTTCAGGATTTAGGAAATATGATCAAAAGTGGCAGAAAGTTCAAGGATGATATTGGAGAAAGGTTGGATCTTGCCAAGAGGAAATTGCTGGTGACCTTACTGAACTACCATGGTGCAGGCAGATTGCAGAGGTTCAAACATGGGATTAATTAAAGAGGGCATGTTTTGGCATGTAGCTGGGGGGGAAAAGGCACAAAGTTGGAATAAAATAATCATTAATGAGTTAAAAAATTTGTATTGAAGTGTTCCTTCTTGTCACTCACTTGAATTGGTGTGCCACAATGAGGAAGGGGAGAGTATTAGGCACAATGGTGAACACTAGGTTTTTTTTCTGGTTTTTTGAGATCAGGGGTTCAGTTTTGTCCAGCTTAACATCATTTTTTTAGGTTCAGCAGTATGTTACTTAGCTGTTGTTACTTGTAACCAAGCAAAGATGTTAAAGAAATAAATAACAAGCAAAAAATTATTTTGAAACACTCATTCAGCAAATAAGTTAGCTGCCATTTCCCTGCCTGGAAAACAAAATCCACTGCTAAAAAGTGAATTTATGAAAACTGGTTAAAAACACTACTTAGATCATTAAAGAGAACAGATATTATTTATGTAAACTTCCATTACTCTCTGTTACCCATGTTTCTCTGTCACCCTATTAACTCAAAAAAACCCCCCTTTCCTCCCCTGTAATCTTGGCTGCATTCAGCAAAAGCTGGGATGGCTATTGGGAGTGCCTTAGACGATGTTGGATCTACCTACACAAGACTGTTGGATTTCCACCCTGTTCAATTAACTTACATGTTTCCTTTCATTATAATCTCTAGGGGAATGAAACAGCCTACAGCAAACAAAACAGTTACAACTCATCACAGAACAACTACTTTTCTTCATCCCCCCTGTAAGACCAGTGTTATAAAGAATGTTACTTTCTTTAGTCTTTGGAGTAAAGAGTTTTAGTTTTTGTAGTTTGTGTGCATGGTGTGAGAATTAGCTTACGGACACGTGCTTCATCCTAAGGTGCATGCTGCACTTCTTAAAAATATCCCCTGTGGTAAATAATAACTGAAGACTTTTGTTTCATTTTTATATTTTTATGCCAGCAGGTGTGTGTTCTTTTCTGGTAGTGAGCTCAGTCAATATATTCTGGGTATAGTTAGGGCCCCAGGTGATTAAGAATTCAAACAAAAGCGATGTAAAAAACAGATGTAAATCTGTCCAATGGCCGGAATCAAGTCATTGTTTGCACTGCATAAAACCAATGCATGTGTCTAAACTTAAGAAGAAAAAAAACATCTGGCTTATAGAGGGTGAAATATAAAAGTGGTAGACACACAGGAGGGGTTGGGTTACCACTGGATGACCAAGGATCGGCTGTAATACTCCTTACATGAAGCAGTGGCCCTGCTACTCCTGCTTTTACGAGCGTTCTTCTAAATTCCTTGCAGTGAGGTTCCCGCTGTTCCTGGGGTGATTGGAGAGTTTCATCATGGGGCAGTTCTCCCTGTCTGCAGGTGGTAGTGTTGGAAGGTGCCCATCTGCACCACCTTCCTCTCTGCAGGCTTGGTTGGACTGTGTGCAACCCTCTTCTTCCTCCCCAGCCTTTCTCCCAAAACCTTTCCCAGCTGTATCCTGATGTGCTAAACTGCTTAAATTAACTCCAGATTTATTGAGGATTGCATTCGGGAATGGTTAGATGAACGTGGACATGCCGACATGCCAGCCCTGGGAAAGAGAACTATAACAGCAGAACAGTGGTGTTGAGATAGCAAAAGATGNGAGAGTAGCTATAAGAATGTAGACACGCGGCTAATAAAACGAAGCTTGCTGACAACTCATATTGAGTACTCGAGTCTTCCCTCCGCCGACACAGATTGTGCTGTTTATTGTGTGCAAAAGGAGTGACAGAAGGCCATCAGAGCAGCTTCCTCTCAAATAAACTCCAAGAAAGGGAGGGTACAGGATATTAGGATGAAAAATATGGGTTCTGGGAAGAACCCTGAGGCTGTAATGCCTGTATATTAGATCATTTGTCTCTGCTGTTTGCGTTTTAATTTTAAGTTTTGGCAGCTTCATATCCCTGGAAGTGGGTTTTTGTGTTGTTTTTCTTTTTTGTTTTTCTTTCTTTGTTTTTAAAGGAAAACAAAAAGGATGGTAGGCCAAAGTAGTCATTTCTTCCCTCCCCCTCAAATGACACTGGAGAAAAGTGAAATAATGATTCCCTAAGGTTGTCAGCCTCCTTGCAGGCCATGTGCACCTCAGTGCCTCTGCTTCATGTGAAGTCAATGACCTCTTTTCTTGTGTATGGCTCTGATCAGCAGTAAATGTAAAACTAGTTTTCCACCAGCTCCTCTCTTCACGGTTGAAAGAGCATCCTCTTTTCTTACCTTACAACTTGAAGCCTAAAATACAAATGTAGCAGGTCTGAGGTCAGATATTTTCCATATATCTGAAGGTGTGGATGCATTGGTTTTGTCTGGTCACTGCTTAAAAAGAGTATCTGTAAGCACCGTAACAGCGGCCCTATTTCCTGCTTTTTTCTTCCAAAAGCTGCTCTAAATATGTCTCCTAATTAGATCCATAATGTTATTTGGATAATAGCACTGGGTTTGTTCTAAGAGAGTCACGCTGCTTCCAGAAGCAGAGGAAGAAACCCAAATGTATTCAAACTTCGGAATGCTTTTACCAAATAAAAGCACCTAGATGCTGCCAGCTCTTGGACAGTCTCTGCACTTAGAAAGTTTAATGCATAAAATTCAGTGCTTCTCAGCATACTTTTGTATGTCAGCCCTATCCTGTCCTCCTTTTATTATTGTCTGTCNAAAGCTCCAAAAGCAGTGGTGAAGGGATGGCGGAGGCAGGGCAGGGCAGGCGGACAAACAGCAGAAAACACGGCCTCGCAGTGAGATGAGTTCTCCCCACTCCGGCTGCAGTCTCCGCTCCCTCCAAACGCCAGGAGAGCAGTGAGCCCCAAGCACTCTACCCCACCTCTTTTCCCAGTTCTAAATCTCGAGATGTCTCTGCTCCTCCACCTGAGAAGACACCACCAAGACCAAAAAAAGGACAATTGGGCCCCTCCCTTGTGGCTGGCTAGGTCCTTTGTTTCTCTTAAGTACCCAGTAATGTGCCTTAACATGGGGAAAAATTCCTTTGAGAGCAAAAGAAAAGAACACACACACAAAAAGAAAACCTCCTCAACCCCCAACACATATGGACATATCTCTTCTGTTTGGTAGGGAAAGAGCAGGGATGCACTTGGAAACTAAACATCCTTGAGTTACAACAGTTATTTTAAATGCAATGAGAGAAGATATAGGAGGGATTCTATTCCATTTAGCAAAGACAAACCACCTTAGTTTCACTCTTACCTTCACAAAGCCATTAATTTATTAATCAGAAGCAAGAAACTAGAATAGGGCTTATTATTGACCACATTTCCCCTTCAAACTTTTTGTGCATGTATTTCATGCTAGATTAGATACAGTTCGTGGCTTTAGGGTGTTAATAGCCTTTAGTTTCAGGAGCAGCAGAAGCTTAAAAGGTTTTTTCTCCTTATTTTGAAGATGCTTTAATTTTATAATATATTGAAATACCCTGCATTATCAAATAAATTGAAGTTGTTTTTTTCTTCTGGTCTGGACTCACTTCAAAAATATTGTGTGTCTTTAGACAAGGCTTTCAAACAGAGTTTGGCATGGTTTACATATCAGACAGATGTGTGCTAGATCAGCTTACTGCAGGGGCCCTTGAGAAGAAATCAAAGAGCATGGGAGTTTTCTCTTGCAGCTGCAGATAATTCATCAATTCAAAACTAGGAGGTAAAGTACAGGTGGAAAACAGAAAATAGACCTGGGGCATGCCAATGTTTTACTGTAGGTACATAAAGACTATTTGGCAAATGTTTTGTCAGTGTTTTCAGGAAAAAGGAGACCTGGGTGTTGGTAGCCAGGAGCCAGAAATATTTTACTAGATCTTTAAGGAGTCTAATGGTTGGTTCAAGTTATCATGAGTACATGATAAACAAATATGGAATTGATTTATGGTTTCTGATTATATTTATATAATCCTAGATACTTAAAGTTTTCTTCTTTCTTTGCCCTTGCAGATTTATTATTTCTAATAATTTATTTGGGCTGTGTTCTGAATAGGTTAGAAAAGTGTTTTCTTAGTCAAAGATTTCAAGGATTTTCTTGGCACAGAGCACTTCACTGCACTTGATTCCTCTCTCTCTCTTTTTTTTTTTTTTTAACTGATTCCTAATCATTCAAATTGTAAATGTTGGTTGGTTATTCCTTGCTCTGTGGGTATATGAGTTATATGCATACAGATATATTAAACTTTTGGGTAGCTGTTTTAAAAAGTGAATGTAGGTATCCAAGAAGTATTTAAATTTGTAAACTTCATTAACATAAAACATTTGACATGTTTAATTTTGTGTGTGAGTGTGTATGTGATATCAAGCAGTTCTGGTCTTCTCTTACTTACTGCTAAAATTTGTTCATGCAAAATTTGTTGTGCTCTGGGGTATACAGAGAAAAACAGTTCAGAAATACTTACCCTATTGGATTGCCGGGCTGAAAAGGATCTTTTCCTCTTAAGACTGTTACTTTTCTTGTAGGAATTAATTAATTACTATTGCCTTTTTTAAAGTTACTGTCATAAAGATTTTCCATATCACTCCCTTGTTCTACAAATGCCAAAAACAGTTGTTAAACTTACCTTGAGAATTACAATTATTAGGACATAGAATTACAGTACTGATACTGTAATCAAGGTTGTATAGTATGTATCACAAACTTAAACACACTTATATCATCTGAGGAGAATGAAAGGTGTAGAATAAATAGAAGTTAAAGACAGCTTATGCAAATGATGCATATGTTTGTGAAGTATTCCTACTACCTAAACCAAGTAGTCAGCAGGAGTGAATTTTTTTTTCCCTGGTAAGGAGATTTACAGGTAGCTCTTTATTAATTGAACTGAGAAAATTCAAACTAAAGAGAAATGCTGGAGGGAAAACTGCTTAGTAACAGCACCAAATACAGTCCTGTATGAATCTTTGGAGAAATTCCAGGAAGCTCTCTCGGAAGAGCTTGTCTAGAACAATTTCCCGGGCATGTCAGTGGGACTGCGGGGTGTAGCTCAGTTGTGGTTGAAAGAAGAATGCAGCAACCTGAGTGGTCACAAGGGAGACAAAAAAAGTACGCTCTGTTAGGAAGAAAAATAAAATTCACTTTTCTATAGTGTAATTGAAACAAGGCCTGGTCTGTTGGAACAAAATAGGTAGCTGTACAAGAAGGCATATTGTTTCTTTTGGAAAAAAAGAAGCAAAAAGTTTTAATGTACTATTTACCATTTTTAATCGACATACCTAAGTGCTATTTAAGACTTGACAAAAAACCAGCAAATAAAATCTTTAAATTAAGAAAAATTTCTAGCCTATTTGGAGAGAAAATAGTACCTCTATTCTAAAGCGTTAATCTGAGGCAAGATTGTGATCAAAAACTGCTAAGATAGCATGTGCAGGCAGTAGAAGTCACAGGAGGAAGTCGCTTGGTCCACATGTCCACATGGTGGAGAAGCTAGGGTGTTGTCCATACTGTACTTAGGTGGTCTTTGGAAACTCTTACTATAGTGTTTTTCCCACTATCCAAAAAATAAAATGTAAGGGTCTCTTTTATAGCTTTTTTAATAAGTTTTTCATTCCACTGCATAGACAATAACGATTTTTTTTTTTAATGCGAACAACTGGGGGAAATTAAGCTTGTTTTCTCAGAGAGCTGGCCTTACACAGTGTTACAGTACTTGTTTCCATTTAATTTCTTTTCCTAAAAATAAATTTCAAGCCCACTGATCAGTCTAAACTGAATTTCTCAGAGAAGTGAGTTCCGATGAATGCATGCAGGCAGGAGATATTTATGATCCTGGGAGGGGCACTTGTCAGAGTTTGTTCTTAAATCAACACCTTTGCCTTTTTATGGTTTTCTACTTTCTAGTGAGGTACAAATCCCAAATGAAGCTTTCCCCACAGTTGTGAGCATCTATTTCCAATGCAGGTTATCTTCATAGTACAAAGTAATTCTGTAAGAAAGTGAGTCCATCCAAAGACTTGAATCCATGCTTCATTAATTGTTGCACTCAGAACTGTTTTATTGCTGTTTTTTATTGTCCATCTCTTCTTTAGAGGATTCTTAGTCATTAAACTGCTTACTAGTTGCCTACATCCCACCTCACTGTATATATACACTGTGCTAGTCAAAATGTTTGGCAGCTGGCAACTCTTCAGAGAAGAAGTTGGGAGAAACAGAAGGGCCGCTCTATTTAGTTTTGTTTATTGATTTCTTTAAAAACTCCTGTAGAACATCTCTTACAGTTTAGAAATTACAGATTTAGGGCATTAAACTCTTTTTCATGTATATGACAATAAGTATTAATTACAAAAGCAGATGTTTTTGAGAAGAACATTTGCCTTCATTTTTAAAGTTGTATTGTATATGCAAGACATACAAGCTTTACTTTGCATCTGTTTTTCTTATGTTGAAAGGGTTTTTATTAAATAAATGTTTTTAAATAATCCTTCCTCTTCATTATTTTTGATAAGAGAACTAGAGTAGTTTTAAAGGCAATCACCTGCATTTTAAGAATAGGTTATTTTCTGTGATTTTCTGTGTCAAAAGTTTGTCCTATTTTCACCCAAATTATTTGGGATGGAGGTACATTGCAATGTATTTTTGTTGTCGCAACTCGTTCTATCGAGACTGATGTTGATTCAGCTTTGATGGAAACTGCCTTTTAAAGTAGCCAGGATGCTTCTGTTGCTCTCCTTTATTCTCGTTTTGTCATTTACCCAGCATATATGTGCTGTGCATTTTTTCATTATTGCTGTAGCACCTGCTACAAATTCTGTTTCAGCCCGTTCTTGTATTAGTCAGACCGTCTCTTCCCCAAATTTTCCTTTGTTGCCACAAACTTCACCTTGTAGAAGAAAATTCCATGAGAACAGAAAAAAAGCATCTAGGTACCCCCCTTCTTACATAATAAGAGTGATTAATGCTGTGAGAAAATAAAGGTAGCTAAACATCTCTCAAAGCAAGCCAAGCCAAGCAAGCAATAAAGCTCTTAAAATATGTGTGATGCTTCCATTCAAGAAGGCAAACAAAGCTGCATAAATTATCTAGGTAGTACTTATGCCAAGGGGTATAATTTCTAGATGCAGCGTTATTCTCTCCCCTTTCATCCTTTCTTTAGGGACAAGAGCTGGTTAATTTTATGATTTTTTAGTACCCCTAGTATGTTGTGGGTACTTCTGTAGTCTAAATTATATAGATGTAATCGCAGAAATCATTCTTACAGGTAAAAAACATATGCTCACTACATTTTCCACACTATTTCAGTATTTTTGATGAAAGTCTTATTTGATTTTTGTCTCCAGAAAAGAGATAATGAAGTATCGTGCCTTGGGGAGACCTGCATTTTCAGTTAAGTAGCAAGGCCGAAACTTTAATATTAAGCAATCTTACAAACCAGGGCCACAAGGCGTAGGTAGCTTGGTTCCAAAAGGTTTGCTCTGGAGACTGTCTTCTGATATAAGATATTAGGATAAGTCATGCAGAGAAACAGTTACAAAAATATATGATAAATAGTTCAGAAAATACTGTTTTGAAATGGATTTAGGATTGGATATGAAGCCAGTGCACAACATGAAGGAACAATGACTCCATTTATCTCATACCTAAGTGGATTTTAATTGTGTGTTTTAAACTACTGGGAGTTTCCACATGGACTTTGGAATTTGTTGCATGTTTGAGATACTTGGGTAAGATAGCATAAGGAGTTAGTGAGGAATTACTTATTTGGGAGAACATGAGAATGGTTGTACTTCTGCAGATGAAGGATCTGTCTAGCCAGGCACCCCCCCCACTATGGCAATTCTTGGTGGCATGCGTCTAGGAAACGTATGTGAAAACTTTCAAATCTTCAGCAGTTTGTGGCTGAAGAAACTCCTAAGACTGAGGTGATGTGTTTTCATATAGGAGCTTTAACTTACTTTTTCATCTTTAACTTCTTTAGTGGCTTTCTGAACCCATGCAAGCTTTTAGCATCAATATATACATCCATAGCTCTTGACTTAGAGGAAATGTAGCTGAACATGCTCATACACAGCTGGTACCCATCTTGTCTCTTGCTGTCCAGACATAGTCCTGGAGGTAAAACTAACCAGACCAACAGTTACAGTCCTGAGTGGACATTCTGCCGGGTCTATACTCCATGAAATCAGTGGCTTCTTGTTTATTCCCTCTCTCCTTTTATTATTTAGTGGTTAGATTAATATTTTATTGATACAGATTCCATTATGGTCTTTCATTATTATGTAACCAACTCCTCTTTAACAAATTGTTGGTATTTGAAGTCCTTGGTCAACTTTTCAGACTGTGTGGAAGGTGTTGCTTACATACAAACTGCTAGTGACACATCAGTTATGTTCTGCCTATCTAGAAAGGAAAAAAACTTCCATCATCAAAACAGAAACCACCCTTTTCCCTCCTTCAACACTTTCTTTATAACTCAGTCAAGAAATACTTGAACATGAATTCCTGAGGAAGGAAAAAGTGATGTTCTAGCAATGTGAGAATGAGAAGTCAAATGAGGGGGATGAGTCTTGTTTCATATGCCAGATTTTTCATTTGCACATCAGATCAGCTATCAAAACAATAATTTTTTTCCCCTTTCTTTTAAACTTGGTGTACTATGTCTGAATGCTGATACAAGTTTTTTCAGGATGTATGTTACAGTCCTTGTATCACGGAATTCAATGTGTAATGAAACTGGCAGAATGTGAATGTGTTTACAGAAAGCAAGGAAGAAGTAAGTATCATAAAGATTTGACTGTAACCGGAGAAGTGCACACTTCTTTCTCTCTTTGGGAGAGAGAAAGATATTCTTTGGGAATATCCTCTACTTCTATAATTTCCTTGCTGCTTTGTTGCTGATAATCAGGAGTTAAAAAAACCCTCATGTGCTGCTGTTAAACTGATATGGATAGTGAGTAGCCTGTGATACAAAGGAGTTACATAACATATTTAAGTTCTGATTCCTCTCTATGTCCAAGCTGTGCTCTAATACAGTGTAGATAAGATGCCTTTTATTCTAAAGCCACCAAAGGTTAAAAGCTACTGAAAGCTCTGTCTCGTGAGTATCTCTGACAGGAATTCCTGTTTACATTATGAATAGAAGGAATTGTTGAAACTGATTTTTTTCTATTTTTGTTGTAATTGGCGACTGTTTTAAGTTCTCAGATCTCAGAGCTGAACATTGTTGTGCAGGAAATAATGGTAGAGCTCTTGGTTGATTTCTTTTTAATCCAAAAATGCAGGACACCTGGGCAACCCAACTGGAAGCTAATTGGTCCACAGGACTTTTAACTCTTCAAATAATTCTATTTTTGCCAAGTGCTTCATTTAGCTTAGACTTCTACCTTTCAAAATCTTCACAAATATCCTTGGTTTATTCCTTTGTAGAACAAAAGTAATCTCCTGTGTGCACTAGAAAGATGTGGGGGTTTACATTGATCCCTAATTAAACACAGAATCGCAGAATAAGCTGAGTTGCAAGGG
>VYZQ01005903.1:7113-26439 GCA_013400655.1 Mystacornis crossleyi | reverse complement strand
ATCTAGGTCACTGTCTAATGTCCCTTTGTTATCGTAAAGCACGAACTTCATCCTGTGACAGAGTTAAGAAGGGATAACAACTAACCTCCTTGACAGATGCCACAGAAGAATCTCCACGGCCTTCTCTCCTGTCAAACAGTAACGACATTATTTTTCCTTTTGTTGAACAAATACTTATTTATGCTAATTTCTTCTTTTTGTTTTATGTATTTGTATATAATTGAATTCTGAGAACTTCTAGAAATAATTCAGCTTTACTTGAGAAAGATGGAAAACTATAATGAGTCTTCTCAAGGACTGTCAGCAGCATACAACTGGTACTACTAAAAAAAAAAAGTAATAATTATCTGATTTTATTTACATTACCCCAATTATTTTCTTTATATTTTGGGGAGGGACATAGAGTAGAACTCCTTCTTTCTTCCTCTTATTTCTGTCCTCTGTTGTTCTATTTATCCATCTTTAGTTCTAGTATTTCTCTCCCTTCATGCATTTCCCTTAAGGGATTTTTGTTCCCTTCTATTCTTGTCTTGGTAGCTTTCTCATTTCCATTATTACTGCTTTTGTTTGCTTCAGGTTTCAGCTGCTCTTCTGCTGAAGAAGCTGCCCTTTCCTCTTTCCACTCTTAGTTTGATGCCACAGAAAGCCAGACGTTCCCCACAGACTTCTGAAACTAACTCAATCTTCTGTTCTCAGGAAACATACTTGTGAATGAAGCCTTTAACCTAAAGCTAAAGACAAAATTGGTTGGTTTCAGCCTCACATAGTAACAGAAGATCACAAATACTGGCCTGATCACAGGAACAGTTATTCATTGAGGAAGGTCAGTCAGAAGTAACCTAACCTTTCTGGCTGCTTTAGAAGCACACTTCAAGGAACATTACTGAAGCAAGAGATGCAGTAAAAAGCAGTTTCCTCTCTGTTTATGTTTTAAAGAGAAGACTTTTACCAAAAGCAGCCTCATTTTTAAAAAAATGTTAACACAACCCTTGATACTGGCTTAAACTGATATATTCTGACTGGCTAGAACTAATATGCTGCTGGTGTTAAAAGTCTCATTGTTTTAGCAAAAACTTTAAAAGAACTACAAATTATCATTTTGCGCAATTGACATAACTCTTCTCCAAGCAGTTTGCCAGACTTGCATTTCATGTAAGAAAACTAGCAAAAGAGCTCAAGATGGAAGACTTTTTCTCCATTAATTTTCATTTGTCTCATCTGAAGCTACTGATTAAATTTTTTTTTGATCAAAAGCAGGTTGGTCTACTCTGTCTTCCCAAAAGCAATACTGGACATAGCCATACCTGAAGCTTTACATCCTCCTGCCTTCTCTTCTTTCATGAACCATCATCCTGAAGACAGGCACTGGTTTGTTACACCCTGCTCTGTGGTTCAGTTTGAATTCAGCGTTTCACAACCACCAGGCTGGTTGCGTGTGCTAATTCTTCAGGAAAAGTGGAAGAGAAAATAGAGTATATTTGGGAGGAGAGCAGTAATATAAATCTTTGTTCTCACAACTGAACGGACAGTACTAAAACAAATCCATCTACGTTACAAACTGGGAATCTTACATATTTTGTCACTGAGCTTTTAATGCTAGGTATTGTAAAGAGAGCCTAGCAGGCTGCTTTTGCAGTTTGTTGCCCAACTAAACTCTTAAGTTAGAGCAGAGGCTGCCTTCCATTTCCTGCTAACAAAACCAGGACTCTCAAAATGGAAGAATATTTTTATGAGCTTTCACTATTACAGACTGTAACCGACACTTCAAACAAAGTGATAAGTACCATTAAAAAATGGTATCCTGTATTTGTATTCTGCATACAAACTCTTAGATGTGGTGTTTTTCCATCTTTTGGGCTCAGTGCATTACTGCTGAGTGGTTAAATTGTTACATAGCTCCTAATTTTTATTTTATTAATTTACATTCGAGGAATAATTGCAGCCTGCTTACAATAACCTCCATAGGCCACTGCTCTAAAACTGAAAGACTTTCTTGGATACAGTGTGATTGCATGAGTTTACCAGTTGTATTTCTTTAAGGTTAAAAACAAGAATTGACTGAGCAAAGTGGCCATTCATTGTGAAACTGAAGCACTACATTAGTAACTGAAAGGCAGAGGCTGTAAGTGTTTTTATAACAACAGAAATAAAGTAGTGGTGGTGCACATGCCACCTTAAAGTATTGAAAGTTCTCTACCGCCAGCACTACTTAAGGCAACCTACCTCTGAAAGCCAGTAGTTGAATACTGTTCAAACTCTACTCAGACACAGCTTTACAAACTATAAACGCAAGCAACAGAAGTTACAATTCTGGAAAGAATCTGTATTAGTGAGATGAAAGAGCTACCCTTTAGGAGGAGACAATTGCCATGATAACATCTTTAGAGGAACACACACATGGAAACAGTGTAGCAGAAGAGATATTTCTATACCATAAAGATAATGTGGATCCATGTAAACACACATTTTTAACTACAGAAATCTTTTGATTGGACTTAGAATATATCTGCTTGGCTTCCATGCTATATCTTTAGTACACAAACCAGTTAATACTACACCAACCTTCATAAATACAGATCAGACCATATGTTTAACCGTAAGATATCACTGCACTCTCTGCCACAAACACTTGTTTGTTGAGGATGATTTCTGGAAAGATATAAAAGCCACTGGAAGAACAAATTAATCCTTTTTTTAATTCTAAGGATTTTCAGCTTTTATGCCACGCGTTACCAAAAAGAAAGCTAAAACCTGAATGAGGGAATCTACTGCATTGACTGTATAAGCTTCAACATAGATCTTAGACATGAAAAGTCATTAGAGCTGTCAGCCAAGGTGAAACTGATTTCAATCCTTGCCACTCACAAGAGCTGCTGTGAGACTACTTAAGAGTTTGCTCGGATTTTAGAGACAGTGGAATCAGACCCTGACACGTGAAGAACAGAAAAAGCCCAAAAATACCCTTCCTCAGTATTTTCACAGGCAATCTCTCTCGGCAATTATGGACAGGTGCTGACAGATTCTACAGGAAATTTATTTCAGTCTTCTTAAAATAATTATAACTACTCTTACTTCTGCAGCAAGATGTAGCACATTCCCAAGCTATTTACAAACTTGCCTGGAACTGAAGTGTAGTTTCCTCTAAAAAGAGGTGATGTGCTTATTCTGGACCAGTTTTTCTGAGCAGGTTTCAGCTGATGCCCTGAAGTTATTATTTTTGGAAGCCAAACTAGCTACAACTAGACTTTGACCAGAATGACGACATTAATAGTCTTACTTTGTGAATGGAGACAGGAAGCATAGGCAAACTAAATTCTGTTACTCTGCCCTTTCAACCCTCTTCATGAGATGTTCACTACATTGTTAGAGTTTTAACTAATTCGGATGCAATCTGAGAGTTACTCCTCATGTCTGACTCCGGCAGCTTCTAGCTTGAACCATTCGCCAAAGGTTTTCCAGTGCTTTAAAGGAGCTAAGTAAGTACTTAACCTCATTTCACAACCAGAAAAACTGAGGTATGGCAACTGCTTCCTTCCACAGAAACTTCTAGTTAAAAGTGAAAGATGCATGTGATCTGCAAAGAAACTACCTAAGGCCACAGGAAGTGCTGATGTCAAACCCCCGAGCCGAATTCAGGAGCTGCCACCTCCTTAGCCTGGCTGTAAACCACACTTCCTCGCCCTCTGTACCCACAGCCTTGATCCCACCATCACGTTTGGCAGACTGGCTGGGTCTTTGGCAGCTCAACGTGGGCACCTCCTACCCATTCCTAGGATCTACATTACAGCCAGATTTCTGGAAAATCTGTTTTACGCTGTCTGTTTCATACCGGGAGAGCTGTAGCTTTGTGCAAGAGGATGAGGTGGAGAAGGCAAGAGAAATTCACCAGCAGCTGTTAAAAAAAACCCCAAAACCCACGTTTCCTGGTCTCGTGCGGCATTTGTTGGGCACTCCATACAAGTGTCAATCAGCGTGAAACTACTTAATTTATAATCTTAAGACAAAAAGGCAGAGGTAACATGGCTGCATTTCTAGGCACGATTAACGCTCTGAAAGACGGAGAAATACGAGGACCCTTGTCTTCCTCAAACAATGAGCAGAGATTACAAAACAATCTAAACGGACTACCCCAACTTATCTCCATTATGCAAACAGTAACTGGGAAAGCGTCCTGGGGATGCCTTACATAACTCCTTGCTCTGAGTCCCCCCTGGCACCCGGGGAGTTGATCTTTCCCCTAACCCCAAACACAGCCCCGGCCCCGCGAGTGCCGTGCGGGAGCTCCCCGTGCTGGGCGCAGCCGGCGGGCGGCGGCAGCGCAGCGGCAGCCGCGGAAACTTTGCGCCGCAGGGGCCAGGCAGCGNAGAGAGGAGGCGGCGCGGGGCCGGCGGCAGCGCCCCCGGCTGGGGAGGAGGCGGCGGCGGGGCGGGTCCCGCTCGCAGCGGCGGCTGCCGCCCCTCGGGCCTCCTTTGTTACAGGAGCTGGGGTGGGGCCGCCCGCCGGGTCCTGGGGGCGGCTGCCGGGGACGGACGGGGAGCGGGTGCGGCGTGGTGCACCTCGCACATGCCGGCGTGTCCCCGCACATCCCCGCATCACCGTCGCTGTGCGCCGTTCCTCGGTCCGCGAGGAACGTGGGGTGCTTTAAACACGGCGAGCGCCGTGTTTAAATTCATATTTAATTATATGGACTCAAAGGAGGAGCGTTTTGCAAGAAGGGGATTATGCTGGACGGATAAGGGGTTTTTTGTTTAGGTGATCTGTGTGAGGAAAAGGATCAGTGGAGGAAGCGGCAGGTGATGTCCAAGTGCTGCACGTTTCGCTGAACCAACATGACAGGTTCTACACCCGAAACTGAAAGGCACAAGGTTCCTGTGTGGAAGGCATTTTCAGCAAGAAAACGAATGTCTGTATTCAGTGGTCCCGATTCCTTTCTGCCCTCGGGTGTTCAGTATCTGTAAAGTAAGGAACAATAGGGAACTGTTTGCTGTTACAGTTCTCATAGCACTTTCCCTGGGAAACATTTGAAGGGGAAGAAGATGTTGAATTGAGTAGCTTTTGTGGCATTTTCCAAATCTTCCCGCGGTTATGTATTCATGGTTTTACTTGAGCAAATCCTAGAGTATGGTTACATAGAGTAGGACCACAGAGCGTGATAAGAGGGGTTCTCTTGCTGTATAGAAATGGATAGGCCAGGGAAAATTCTGATGAGTGATGCAAAAAAAAGTTTCAGTTGAATCATCCCCCACAGTGGCTTCACAAGTGACACCAGTAGTCCCTCTCAGCAGCAGTCAGCAGCTGCCAGGGATTTCCTCTCTGGAATGGGTCCCAGGAGCTTTCATGCCTGTAAAAGGGCAGTGTGATGTGACAAGCAAAGAATAATTCATCAGTCTTTCTGCAGAGTACAGACTGAACATGCTGGGGTTTATCCTTTTACTTTGGTGTAGCCGTATGATTCACCACCCCTTTCCTTAAGACATAGTGGAATTTTGTAGTTGACTTCAGCAGGGTTAACCACTGTCCCAGTATGCAGAGCTTGACACTGAAGATACGTAATTTTATGATCAACTGATACCGAAAATTAGTATGTTTTTATAATGGCTAGACAACTCCACCAGTCTTGTTACTGTTTTTATTGCACTGAGACTGCAGAAAATTCAAACCAGAACATTTTGGGTTTTTAACTGCAGGGTTTATCTAATTCAGTACTTTTAAAAAAACACAGGGTTTCTCAAATGAGTCTAAGAGGTGAAAAGCTGTATCTTTTTCCTGTGTTCATCTATTTTCAAATCTTGTCTGAAATTCATCTTTGTCCCATGTTTTTACCTTCTTATTTCCTTCTCTCAGCAGTAAATTTTGCTTTGTCTTTATAACTGTGTCCCAAATGTTTGCTCTACTTGTCTGGCGAAAAAAAGTCAATGAAATTCTCTCCTTACTGATCTGTCTTTGAGGGATCATGGAAGAGATACTCCACATATTATTTCATGTGGGATAATTCCCACCTAAGATGAATTGGAGAAACTGTAAAATGCTGAGGTTTCTCTAGTTTACTTACATGTCCTAACTGAAATGCACATGTATACCTTTGCAAGACCCGGAAAGGCAGGACCATTACCTGCTCCAAGAAAGGATTTTGAGGACAGTCACTTCTAAAGAGTTCTGCTTTCAAAAACACTGCCAGAAAAAGACTACAGAATGTCTTTGATTATAATTGCTTTCAGTGGATGGAAAAGAACCATGCAAAACTAGGGCGACCTTTTGTTGTTTTGACTGAATACTTTTTATTCTAGAACAGAAAGAGAAAGCTCCAAAGAAGCTGAGGACTTGATTTTTGTCAATCCCTTAATCAGGTGCAAGTTTGCAACAGAACAAAGGGGTGTTGTTAAAAAAAATTCCAAATCAAGACCTGCCCTTCCCACAGTTGAATGCAAGGTCCTGTATGTATGGATACACATGGAATAGTTCAAAAGGGAGCGGTATCTTCATGAGAGGAATGTCCATCTCCAAGAGACTATATAGAAGAGTTTTGGGCCCTTAGGCTTAGATAACACATGTACAGAAGATAATACACAAAATCAGTGTGCTGGTTTTTTTAAAAGCGATCAGCACCTGTGAAGTGTGGTCCAGTGTGAGACTATCTCATTAAAAACAATGAAATTAGGATGCTCCTGGTGTATTCATGAAGGAAAAAAATAATTAAAACCCTACTTTTTGAGAAAAACTGGCAACTAGAAATAGTGTATTGATATCTTACTGGTGAGGTTTGCAGTAGAAATTGTGAAGAAACCTCTACAAGGGTATTTTGTGGATTTCAGAAGATGTTCAGTTTTGGCAGTGAGGAAAGACTGAAAGGTTCATTCACAAAAATATCCTGTAGAACAGCTTATCACTGCTTTTTTTCTGCACTTCTAATGCAGCTGTGAAAATTGAGTCGTAGACTACAGAAATTAGGAAGTTATTAATAAGTGCTTTCTCTGCACTCCCAAACATTGACTGTGTCTGAAGTCCTGCAAGGAAATGGAAAATTTTCTTTGACCAAGTGACCTTCCAGTGCTTACTACTTCATGAATTTTCTTTCTCAAATCTTGCACCAATTTCAAATTCTCAGCACATCTCCTTGAAAATCTTCTCGCATATGTTATATCATTTAATTTGGCACAAAGGCGCACGTAAGGAATATATTTCAAATTGCCTCTGTACTGATGCTAGAAGGCTACTTGAGCAGCAGGAGCATGCTGGGATACTAAAATACATAAGGAAATATGATATGGTACTGTAATTAATGGAATTCGAACCATCCGATGGGAGTGGGCTGTCAGAACTTGTTCCACCAGTAATGAAAGACAAAGAAAGCAGAAGTGTGGGTAGCGCTTTACCCCTGTTAGAGGCACAGACAACCCTTTGAGTCCTGACACCATGAGAAATCTCAGTTCTTGTCAAACTTAGAGGTGGAAATAGTGCAGGGCTATCTGCGAGCTTGCACATGGAAAATAGGACAGGCCACTTCTTGAGATCTTCCTGTGGTATGTGAGTGGGAAGACAATAAAAGAGTGCAGAGGGCAGAGTGTTGCCAAGGGATGAGTGGCAACTGGCTGGCAGCTTGCTTTCTGAAGGGAAGGTGCCTCACATATTCCATGGGATAAGAGCAATTATTGATTCAGAAGTGAACACCTTACCTTTTTCTATGATAACTTGTTCATGTTCCCTTATCTGCTGTGTAAGTATTCATGATAAAGCCTTTCTGGTAAGTTGAAATTAGAAAAAGCCAATCTAAGGTACCCTGTTGCAGTGGGGTTGGCCTGCAACCTTCCCTGGCAGACAGCTTTGGCCCGTAGAAAGAATCAGAGGACGATATTCTTTGTAGATATTCAGAGATGTTCTTTATTTTCTCACAGCCTCATGGCTGGGCCCAGCACAGACTGTTCCAAGAGCCCTCCCCGATCATCTGAGCACCCCCCTAAGCACAGCATTACCAGGGTGGGGTTACATTTGAAATGACCAATGAGAAACAGGTTTAGGCACCATAGCATCAGGTAGCCTGGCAGCCCCGTGTAACCTGACCCACGCTCTCACTCCCAAGTCATCCCCCCAGGGGGTGACCTCCACAGTACCCTTTCTATCTGAGTGCAAAAACAAGAGTGGCTGACCTGGGAAAAGGAAATATGAGAAACTAATTGTGTTTTTTTAATCCCAAACTTTTGAAAAACAAAGCTTTAATCTGTCTGAAGGAAAAAAAAAAAAACCTCCTGCATCTGAGTTTGTATGCATTGTGTGTCATACTGCAAGACTGTAGTAACCCTTTCTGGCCTAAACATTTGGGGCTTTTTCAATGAGCAGTCTCTGTGTGTATTGGGGACAGTAAAAATGGCATATGATGTTTGGTACATTCGTAACACATGAAGTTACAGTAGCTGGAGGCTTGACTCACGCTGAGAGAGATTTCCTGTATAGTCAAGAAGGAATTTCTTGCCCCTTGCCCTTGAATTTAACTGGACAGTTGTATTGTTTTTGTTTTCTTGCTAGGGTTTTGTATTTGTTATGGCTTTTTCTACAAACCTCAAGGATAGAAGAGCAACTGGAGGAGAAAGTTGTTCTAAGATTATTTTGCCTGTTTGAAATCTGTTTGAATGACCTAGTCATGAGATCTGGGCTTGGGAAGGACTTTGCTTCCAGGTGAGATTGGTAGGGGCCTTGCCTTTATTTGCCTTTCCCTTCACTATGGTGGTGGTTTGCCAGCTGGACTCCTGTCTGTAAATCTCACCTAATCAGCATCAACTCATGCAGCTGTCTTGGGTAGGAGACCTTGGTGGTTGCTGTTCCTCAATGATGGCACACAGCTAAATCTAACTAAATCCCAATAGGCTTCAGGTGAGTAAAGTCAGAGTAATTATGAAACATCTAAGTTAAACTGTTGGCCTAATGACCTCTGCTGGCGTTGTGCTTAAGGAAGTAATTCAAGTCAGCTGTGAGACAAAAAAAGCTGAAAAGGATGGATGGGGTTTCTGGTTTATATTCCGCCTCCAGGGGGGTGAGAACTCAACTTTCCTCAGCAAATTTTAATACCATGAAATGATAGGAGTTAAAATATTCACCAAAAAGGGGGTTTGTCTGCAGACATTGCCAGCTTATCTCTATTATGTTCTTTCCCGTGCTGACTGACTATCTTCTAATTTTAATAATATTCGTACTTTAATCAGAGGTGTGCAAGATAAATTAGAAAAAACCTGTTTTATTGATTCACATTGCTGTTTCTGAGTAAGTGCTAATACCCAATCATGTTCTTGTGTAAAGGCTTGTTTGGGGGTTGTTAGATGTACAAAGCAAAACATTTTTAATTGTCTACCTTTAGTACTTCTTCATTTGTGTAAATCATATGCTTTTGGGCTTAACCTAGTAAAGGGAATATATCTGCAGCAGAGTTTGCTATGGTGAGTTTTAGTTTAGTTGTATGAAGCATTTTATTCTTAAATATTATTTAGTACTGCATAAATAATACTCCTCCATTAGGATAATTATGCCCTGTTTATTTCTCTGCTTCCATTAATTTCTGTAAGGCAATTAAAAGAAAGCTCTGTAAGTAACTTTTAACTTTTGAAAACTACTTTAGATGTGATAATACTAGTGGAAGTAATTTGTATTCTACCTGAGCAATAATAATTGCAATAGTGAAGCAGTGGCTGAGTAATACTACTGTGTTCAACCATTAGTGATGCTTAAACCACAAGATTACAATATAAGGAAAAGAACATTTTAAGGTAGTGATGCCATGATGATTTTTTGCCTTTTCTATCCCCTTTTATATATCCTTTTATATAGCTTTATGTATTCTCAGTGCTTTTAGCCCACGTTCTTACAATTTTTTAAGTTTGATAACTTAGCTGAGCCCCATATTCTGTTAAACCAGGAGACCAAACATCCTGGAGGCCTCCAGTTTGGTGTCAGAAAGCCCCAGACACCAAGGTCCTCTCTAGAACACATTCTGTGAACTAAGATAGGCCCATCTGGGGGGAGTCCTCAGAATGGGAGGTTCACTCGAGGCTCTCATTGGGGAATCTTTGATAGATATGCTAATTTGCGAGGTCTATAACTGTATGCGCAAATCATCGTGTGTGTGCATTTTGTCGCATTCCACCTGGATGTGATGCACCTAAGGGTCCTTAAATAAATACTGAGGTAAAACCCCTTTTTTCCCCTGTAACCATGTTTTGCTTTTAATTTTAAGAGCAGGGATAAGGCAACAGTAGAGTTACAAAAAAGATCTGGTTTGAAATATCACCTTTGTACTTCCTTTGGGTATAGTCGAGTTACTTTGGTCTGTGTTTGTATGGTTATGAGCATGCCCATACAACAGTTGATGGGTAACAAGTGATCTGTTGTTTACTGCTTGTATGTTGGTGGAATCAAATAGCCAAAAACCCCCAAAGTCCAAGAAAAATCCTACTATGCCTCAGTGCCAGACAAAATACTGCAGTGCTTTAATAACACCAGTAAGCTTTCAGAATTTAAATAAGACATTACAGCGATTTATATGCCAGCCTTTCTTATTTAAATCTTTCTGCCATTTTTCAGCACTGAAATTCAGTGAGCTTGGCCTCCCTGGTGCCCTTTCTTTATTTTGACTCCATTTGCTTTGTCCCTGTAAGGAAATAATTTTGCCACATGTGATGACTGAACTAATTCTGATTGAAGTTAAGAAATGAATAATGTATTTGCCAGATGACTCTCTTCAGAGGAATTTGCAGTTCTGAGGCAGTGACTTGCCTCATTATTGCCCACAACATGCTAGTGTTAATCTGGAGAAAGGAATATCCAACTGCCTGGACTGTGTCCTTTTAAAGCCTGTCTTCAGTTGAAGCAGATAAAATGTGAACCCTGCAGTTTATTTCATTTTTAGTTCCTTAGTGTAGGAATTCAGGCTATATCTTAAGGTAGCAGAAATTTTTTAGTATGCTTATATATGAAGAACCCTGTATGTTTTGTGATTCCTTAAGTGTAAAACTGGCTATAGATTTCATTGAATTTCATAAAAATAACTTCCACTCACTGTATTATCTATCCATCTTCACTTATACTTTGTGTGTATGTCTATATGGATGCACAAAAATATGCATACATACATAGCTATTTGTGCTATATCTTCAAAGTATGAGTTGCATATGAACTGTAAAAAAGGGGTTTTTTGCATTTGTGGACACCTGAAATAATAACTTTGAATACCACAGACAAAATCCTTAGGCTTACATTTTTCTATGCTACAGAATTAGTTATTTTCTCAAATAAGTTACAGTCTTCACATTCCTGTTGAAGACAGCATTTTTCTGCAGCTGCATGCTTTCCTCCTTTCTGTTTTTTGTGGGATTTTTTTTTCTATGCCTTGAGATACTGCAAGTCATATTTCTCTGACTGAATTCCAGAATGTAAATAATTAGTTGCATCTTGTTTGTTCTGAGTCTTGGAGGCAGAGCCCCCTCTACAACCAGGCAACTCCGGGTGCAACGTGGTGATTGAAGTAACTTTTTGAGTTGTCATTTTTCCCAGGGAAATTCTCAAAATTCATAATGTATTTGAGATACTGCAAGAAACTTAACCTGCAATAAGATCTGTCATTTCTATAGCTGAAATCATGCAGTTGGGCAAATCTGAGAAGACTGAATTCTCAGATAGATGTTGAGTTCTGGTCTGAGCTGCTTGCTCTCAAGTTTCTTTTTATTTTTTTTTTTTTTAATTTCCTAAGACCATACAGCTGAAGAAGTTGGGGTGGGAAAGCACCTTATGCTGTGAAAGTGATTAATATGTACCAGCAAAGGCAGAGGATGTATCTGTGTGTGTGTAAAACGTGCATGATGGAGCTATAACTGTACGTGCTGCTTTAGGCAATGAAGATGCTGGTCTTCATGAAGGGATGAGTAAGTGCCTCAGATTGTGAATTTTGAATTTATTTTTTAATGTTGAAATCTAGGTAGCAACAATATTGCCAGTAAAATCCATGACCATTATAGCATTAAGAATAAACTGTAGCAATTCTATAGAAAGACAGTGTCTTCAAAAACTAGAATTAGGGAAAATCTGCACCTAGGCACCAGCAGTGAGGCCATTATCTGCTCTGCATATTTTAGCAAGTGCTTAGCAAGCTTGCCTGTTCACTGAGGCTGAGAATTTCAGAAAGGCAATTCTGAGACACTCAAATGCCCACAAGAGCTACTTTCAAGATGTTGAAGCATTTCACTCTGTCTGGCACTGATTGAAAAGTTAAATCTAGATGTTTGATTCTCCATATTTCTTGGGATTTGCATCTACAGAGGGCTTTATTTCTCAAAATGTTGGTATCAGTTTCTCCTTCCTTGATGCCCTTTGCTTTTCCTCAAAAATGGCATTTATCTATGTATACAGTAGTAGGACATCTCGAAAGTTGTCAAATGTGCTAAACCAACTTCACTGAGCCTGGTTATCACTTCTTATTGTTTGTCTTTCTAAGGTTTGGTCCGTGTCAAAAACTAAACATGAGGATATTCCAGGCTCAAAAAATATTTTTACTTTCCCCAGTGGGACTAGATGTACAAAAATAGTATTGTTAAAAATCATGCCTATGGGAACACGTTCAGTTACCTCTAAGTTCTTCAGGTTGAACATAAGGCTTGTGTCCTCCTTGGGAAAGATGGAAATTTCAATACAACAAGCAGAAGAATAATACAGGGCATCAGGATTGCTGATGAATGTGAAAGAGGTGTTGCTTAGTCTGGAATCTTTATGATACTTGAAATGGCTGTGAGGATGATTGGGCTTGATGGATAATGGTTCCAAGACATGACAGTGGCTTGATAGCTGATGCAGCAGTTGGACTAGGAAGGAACTAAGGAGTAAGACAGACCATGAAGAGTTTACAACTGTAGTGCAAAATTACACTTGAGATCAAGAAAAAAGATTATTGTCTATTATACTCCAAGTTGTGGGAGAAAGCTGATCTGATGCATCAGGAGAAAAGAATGCAATAGAGAGACTAAAAAAAAATCTGACACTTACAAAGCATGATAGAAAAGAATTTGTGGTCAGCAGTAGTGTTCTGACATGTAGGGAAAGCTGCTAATCTAGGAGATATCCAGGCTATAGCAGCATTAAGAGAGGATCAAAAGCAGAATTGAATGCCAGTGCAATTAGAAATGCAGAGATCCTTTAATATTTCCATGCCTTCATTATTTCCTGAATAAGCTACCAAAACAAAATAGAAAAAAGAAGTAAATTAAAATAATTCAAATCCATACTGTTGAATAAAATTAAGATTATTTTCATCAGTATTGTAGGCCAAAGTCCGGGTTACTCCTTGTATGAAAGCCTCAAAATTGGTATAATGTAAGTGGGTTCAAGAACAGAAAGTTTCATTGTTCTTGTCCTTACTGAGAAGATATTGTGGGACAGATGGGAGACTGCGAGAGGTTTGCATTCTGACTCCATGTGAAGGAACTTGGACCTGGTTTTCCAGGAACTGTACAGGTGTGCTCCCAGTATTTGGAACAACTCCTAGTCATGCTGAGCATGAGTATTTAACAGTGTAGATGTAGACTATGTATTGCACAGGTACACTTGTCTTTACAGTCACAGCTTTATTTCTGAAAACTGCTACGTGCTTTTCATAAAAACAGGTATTAACATACTGGTTTCACTCGTCAGGCTGTCCAATTTTAAAGCTTGGAGCTGATTTGAAGCTGCCCTATTTTAGCGCTGTGTATCTCTGATAGCATATTTTTCCCTCCACCACTGTTAATTTAGCCTGTCAGGCATTGTGACACACTGCAAGACCGTGCAGGTGCTTGTCATGTCTGAAAACTTTATCCCGAATGCTGCAAGTGGGGATGGAAGTTGCAGCAAAGGTAATTACCACATATCTTGGTTTTCAGGCAATGGAGATTGTGGTTAGGAGTGATTTCCCTCGGGGGAGAAGGGGGAGGTAGGAGTCAGCAGTGCTGAGTCGGTGCACTCTGAATGGTTTTTGGCATGGTGAGGAGAGCTGCAGCAGCACAGGACCTGCAATCTGCAAGAGGAAATACAGCCCATCAGCAACGAGGGGGGTCACACTGGAGCTGGAGGGGAGGCGACAGGAGGGAGCGCAAATAAAGAAGATTTTAAAAGGGAAGTTTTATAAGAGGTGTGTTATATTTTAGCCTTACGAAGACAATTTTTATTTAAATAGCAGTTTTCCAGTACTATCTACTATTGCCTCTGTGTTACAGCCCTGAGCTCCCTATCACATCAAATTATACTGTGGTTTGCCTGTTGATAGTTACTGTACAAAAAAAATCTTATTTGATGTTAGTCTCCATTCAGGGACCCCATATATGTACCCATATCTTACTGTTTTTAGTTGTAAGGACCTCTGGAGTTGAAACAAAAACACTGTTGTCAACAACAAAGTGAGAGGCCTTTGAAAAATTAGCTTTGAAGTCTTAAACTTCTTGCTGCAGGGCTGACTACAACTGCAGTTCTTGCACTTCTTGATGGCAAGGACTGCAGGAATGTTTAAGTGAAAGAAGGGGTTTCAAGTAATCTTATTGCTGCTTTGTATTGCTGAACTTTGAATTTTTTTTATGTATTGTTTGAGATCATGTCCTTTTTCTCTGTGTATGAAACTGGTAACTACCCAAGCTTTAAATTTTAAATCAGCTTAAGATCTCTTAATTAACAGCCCCCAAACCTATTTTTTTTTCCACAAACCTAATTCATAAATGAAAAATTAGCAGGAAAAAAATTTAAAAATAATAAAAAGTCATGAACTAGCATAGTTAAAATGGCTATTTGCTTCTCTGTTTGCTTTGATTCATTTGTCCTGTATGAGCCTTTACTGACTGTTTTATTAGAGGAAGTTTTCTAAGCTCCTGTGAATGTTATCGTAAGTGGAGGCCCCAGTGAGACTGCTGCTTAGTGAAAGCCTATTTCCCTCCTTTCTTGGGTTTGCATTAGTGATGATGAGTTTCTGGAGCTTTCAGAGCTCTTGCCAGAAAGATAAGGCTATCATATCTTTGCTGTTGTCGTTCATTATAGTCACTGCTGCTTGGTGATGTGCCAGGAGTAGTTCAGGGACTAGCTGGAGCTGGGCCTGTGGGTACACCTGTGTATTATGCAAATATTGTGAAAAGAGTGGACTTGGAAGTGTAATTCACGAATACATTCAAGTGAATTATGTGCAAATAAAATCTGCAAATCTCACCTGCAAATGACATGGAGATGTAGGTCTGAAAAAACCGAAAACTCCTCTGTTGCAAAACATTCGCTTACAGTTGCATAGTTGGAGAGCTGTGCCTACGTCATTGTGTAAGAGACAACCTCACCTTTTTGATCCCCTTTCTTCTCCTGCCCATCTGGCCTCTTGCACTGTCTTGTATACATTGCAATTTTCCTAGTTCACCTCCTCTGCAGACCGTAGAGCTCTGTGTTTTGCAGGGAAGCCCCTCCCCTCCTCTCCCCTCCTCTCCACTCCTCTCCACCTCTGCCTGCTCTAGGACTAACAATGAGACCCGAGCCTTAACCGAAGCAGCTCTGTGCTCTGACAACATCAGTGCTCACCCAAGTCTAAGCTGAGCCTCCTGTGCACCCTCCTAAGCTGTATCCTCATACACAGGCTCCTGTGGGACCCAAGGCCATCAAAATTCAGCATCACAAACGGGTTACCTACATTAAGTATCTGGAACTGAGAGCAAACAGTAACCAGTGAATTGCATGGTGATAGCTTATTACCCTGACAGATTGGAAGGCTTGCAAGTAAGAAGTCCTTGGGTAGTTTTACAGGCGGGAACAAGCATAAATAACTGGAGCCTTCAATAACTGTAAATTCTGCCTCAGAGTTTCAATGGAATATTTCATCCATTTTCCTTGGATACCTTACTCCACCAAATTAGAAGCATTATTTATTAAGATGGTTGTCAGAGTGTCTAAAATAAGGGAATAATGTATTGCAGTTCCTTGTAGGCTTTTGGGCCCCTAGGTCTTTATTCTGACTGAAAAATTCTACTATTCCTTAGGTTGCTTATTTTAATGAATTTTTTTTGTTGTTGTTGTTCTTATTGTGCAGGGCAGATAGGATATAACCCCTTCAAAATGAACAAAAAAAAAAATCATAATAATATTTTAGCAGAAGTTGAGCTTTTCCAAAGCTTCAAACTTTGGGGAGCTGAAACTGCCTCTCCAACAGCACAGCTCTTTTCCTCAGGGTCAGGCTTTTGTTCTCGAAGAAGATGAGTCAAACCCCGCTAACTGGCTTTATAGAACTCTGAGCTCTAGGAATTCTGCTGTCATGGACTTTTTTGCAGAGCTTTTTATTTCCCAGGCAAAAACTCATTTGCATTATGGTATTGTTATGTGTTTTCCTTTCATCTCCTTCTTTGGATTTCTAAGATTGAGTGCTGTTTTTTTACTTGCAAATTTGCATTGCCCCAGGATATGAGAGGTTTGTTTGAACTCATTTAATTGGCCAGTGATGTGAAAAATGATCGTTTTCTATATTGAAAATGAGCTCATGTAACCCCTTCATGGAGTCCTTATAACCTACTGTAACTTTCCATGCATTTTTACTGACTCAGATTTATCTTGTCTGGAAGGAGAATGAACTCTTCTAACCTTTCTCCAAGTTTGCTGCCATGATTTTTGGGTTTACAAGACATCGCTATAAAAATATAGAAAAATCAAAAGATAATTAGCCACGCTTTCCAGTGTTCTTATTTCAGCAAAAAAAGATACAATTCCAGTTAAATCAAAGGAGATAATCTGAGTAGGTATGATGTGCCTAAGAATAAAACGGTGTTTGCTATTTAAGTTTGCTTTCATGCTGATTTATATTGTAATTTTGGAGAGGTTACCTTTTAATTACCCTGAGGCTCAATTTAATGGGGTGCTTTTGGACAAGAAATAAAAAATACCTTTTTATTCTTTGTAAGGCCTGAATTCAAGATTCTAACCTGAAGTGTATGAAACCTACATGACTGGTCTTAAAAAAGATGGTTTAATATGATATTTTTATCAGCTTTCATGACATCTTAAAACTGCTTGTTGATATTTAGAATGTTAGGAGGAAACTAGAAGTGTATAAATTAAACTTGACATTTTATACTGAAATTATAAATACATTGAATTATAGACTTTCTTCTATCAATTTTATCAATATTTGCAGGTTTTCTACCATCTCCTTTGTGTTGCCCTACTGCAGAATCCTTGCCTGTGACATTTTACTCTGTTCACAATTGCCAAGCCCTGCAACCAGGGGTTGCACATGTCCCTTTAGTCCTATTTAAGAGGAACTTTTGGGTGGGAGGGTGTTATCTTGAGATTATGAGGAAAAGATGGCAATTTACTTGGCTTCCATGCTGTTCAGAAGCATTAGGTCCTGCTTTTCTTTTTTTTCCCCCACTCTTTCTCCACTCCTAACTTGAACCATGTACAGAAATAAGCTTGGTTATATATATTTTATTCTTTAAAAAATAATCTTTAGGTATAGCTGGTCTGTATGATCCTAAGTGGTTTAACCAATGGGCTCAGGGAAGACTGAATGCATAGATTTGCTGTTGGATCTTATTGTAGCAGTTGTTTAAACTGAGTTACTGCACATTGAAACTTGTGAGAGGAAATTTAGAATGACACAGGTGGCTACGTGCATTGTGGTGCTCCTGATATCTTGTTTGTTTGTGACTACTGTGCCTTTGAGGTTGTGTTTTGTTGTTGAAAATAATAGTCTTACTTCCTACTCTTCAGTGCAGTTGCTGAGTTATAGTACTTTCTTTCTGTTGGGTAAGAACTGTGATAATTTTTTATCATGTAGGCTTAAATTTCTGGAAGGCATGACAAATGAGAAAAATCGTGATGAACAAGTCTGAGGAAAAAACTTATTCTTAACTCCTGAAATATGTAGGGAACTTATGCTATTTCACTGTGTAGTGTAGAGCTAAATTAAGATAAGAGGGATGGCCGATGTTTATTGTTCTCATTTTTACTTTCTAAAACTCACCAGTTTTGTATATTTGGCCAGTTGTAGGGCTCTTGGCGATCTTGACTGTATTCCCCTTGCAAGGTTGCCTTGCTGCCTGGCTGCCCTGCCGAGGCACACATCAAAGATGTTATTTTTGAGGGGTTTGCAAAGAGTTCAGCAGACTCTCTGTATAGCAGAATTAACTTGTCATGCATGGGCTTTCTAAAGTGAAATTCCAGATTGAAACCGAGACTGTCACTTGCATCTCATCACAGATAGTGAAAGAAAATAATTATGAAGGAAGAAGAGCAGACAGACTGCGTTCCACGCATTTTATGCTGTCTGCCTCTATTTTAGGGTGAACGTCCACCACAGATAGACTTATCCAGACTGGGAGGGATGTATGCAATGCCCTGTCTCCTTTTAATATTCTTTGGAGGAAGAAAATCCAGGCCTATAGATTCAGGTTATCAAATTGCCATCTTTCATGTTCCAGTTCTCAGAATTCATTGAATAAAAAATACTCCAGAAAACAAGCACAAGAATTATTGTGGTTTTGCTGTTTTTTCTGCACATGATTTATATTTGGAACAATATAAAATAAATGGTTGCAAAAGATATACAGGAGGTTAGTCTTCAAGCTGTTTTAAGGATTGCCTCCTAACAAATACCTGCAGCCTGTGAGCTATCCTATATATCCAGAAACAGATCCAGAAAACTTTTTGCATGTAATCCCCAGTAAAACTCAGTCTTTTATTTCAGTGAGTGATTTCTGTACTGCTGCGTCTTTAACGCCATAGGTAATTTGTTTCAGTTAAATACGTCTAATCAGGTTCTCACTTCTTCTATTATTGTTTTAAATCTATAGAGTCTTAATTAATCTATTTTAATTTTTTTTCTTTTTATGTAAGTGCTGTATTTCCCCCCAATGTACCACACAAAGTATCCTATTAAAATCCAGAGCTGGACATAAATTAGACATCAAATATGACTTCAAGTTGATAAAAACCAGCAAAATATCAATTGCTTTCATATTTGTCCCTGGTTAAAGGGGAAAAAGGATAAAAGAGCTACCACAGGATACCAGTTCAATGCAAGCTCTTGGTGTGGACAGGTTACATTCAAACCCTTGTGAGTTCTGGAATAGCTTCCCTTTGCAGGCGAACCCTCAGAGCAGTTGACAGGAATGATGTCTCATCAATGGACGTGTGCATATCTTGATTAAGGGTACACGTTGTTGGAGCTGACAGGAATGTCAGGCTCTTTAGATTCCCAGAAATTCTCTAAGCCTGACAGATACAAGGCTGGTGTTGGCTGAATACACTGAGATAATTTTTCACAAAAGTTGAGTCATTCCTCTTCCTATATGAATTAGTACCTCT
>VYZQ01005902.1:1681-19550 GCA_013400655.1 Mystacornis crossleyi | reverse complement strand
CAGATTGTGAATGGTATGCCCGTTTTGGAGCAGGTCTGTTAGTCCCTCTGGAGAAATGAGGCAGACCAAAGTGACTTTACAAGTGGGCAGGGAGTGCGCCTGGCTGGAGTAGAAGACAAGCAGCATTGGTCTGAATGGATCTGCTGAAGCACTTCTAATTGACAAGTAGAAACTAGGAGAGTGATTCACCTAATCTTTCTTTATGTTCTCTTTTAGTAACTTCCAGAGAAAGGCAAAGTATAGTGTAAGCTTTCTAGCCAGCTTGAGTTGTTGTATAGTCAGTTTTAGTTCCTTCTCTAATCTGGTACAGTGACTCCTACTGATCATGCTGTTGTTTGCTGTCTCATTTTAAGTGTGAAGTTAAAACATTAANGTTTGTTTGTTTATTCTGCTTTGTGGTGATGTTGAGTAGGACTTTTACCCTTTACCTTGTCCGTCTGCATACTGATGTCTAAAATTACCTTTGGTAGTAAGATGCTTAATATGTTTGAAGTTGTCTTAATATAGTACTGTCCTCAGAAAGGCACTTTTAGCTCAAGCATTTTTCAGATATTTGAGTCACAAGCTCAATACTAGAATGAAATAGTGTCATAAACAGTATTAAAAAGAATGAGTCACTTGCCCTGGTATGTGTTTCACTATAAAACAAAACCACACAGCATCTTTCCAGAACCTTTTACTCTCTTCCTGGCTCTTAATTGGGAGCTTGAAACATCAGATAGATCTATACATGCTAGAGCTATTCATCTGTTGCCCTCACCATTCAGTGGAAATATTTTCAGTCTGTTTGTGCTTTTAGGCCGCTGTAAAATGCTGAAGATGTCAGCACAGAAGTCTCTTTGCCCATCAACCACTACAGCTGTGATTTTACTGTAATTATAATACATGCACTTTAAGTATGGTATTTGTAAGCAAAGATAACGAGTTGCCTGTTGGAAAATTGTGTCAAAGGCTGGTGATAAACTACTTCTGTATTGCAGTACCAACAACCATCTAACTTACTGAAGGAGCAGGAAATATCCTCTGTAATTCTAGTCATATTTTCCAAGCTGGCCTTAGAACAGCTTTCTTGCTGTAAGGAGCTTCTAAACCAAAGGAGTCTTCCATAAGTCTAACTGAAGGTATTTCTAGAACACTCATTGCTGGTGCATGCAAGTGTTATTTAAAGTAGTGTTATATAAGTCTTCGTGGACCGAATTTTTAAATTGCAGTTTGGCTTTGAATTCTGAAAAAAACTATTCCTTGCATGCTACCTTGACAAGTTAATAAATTGTTATCCAGTATATTAGACTGTCTAAATTTTGTAGACCTTGTGACTAGTACTAAGTGCCTTGTGATCTTTGAGTGTGTTTTTCCTCATAGCAGTCTGTAATCAGGATTTACTTCTGTTCACATGTGCAGGCAAGGGCAAAGGGACATACTGAGTGAATTCCTTAGACTTTGTTTCTGGCTTGGGGCTGGAGCAGAGATCTGAGCAGGTCTTCCCACTTGTCATGCTAGTTCCTGCTTCCTTGACAGTCCTTCCTCTCTCTTATCTGAAGGGCTTTTAGAAAGAGAAACAATATAAAGATGGAGTTAAAAAGAAATTGCAGTGTATACACGACGTGATTATGGTACAAGCGTTCCTTCCAGGAACTGTAGGCTAGTCAGGTTTCCACTCCTCTCTGTATCTCTTGCTGGTAACATCATCTTCCTGTTGAGAGGTGTTTCCAAAGGTGTTTTCTAGGCCATGCTGTTACACACAGGGCATCCGAATTTCAACAGCTTTGTCAATTATTTGGCAACGAGCCACACAAACTGTCAGATGTGTGCAGATTACAATTAGAAGTGTAGATACGGATTTTGGTGACTTCTTGAAAGCAAGAAGTGTTTTCGTAAATGTGATAATCCTTTCCAGTTATAATGGTGTATAGCCTTCTTAGCTTTTCATTAATTGACTGCCGGTGTCTGTATGGCACTATTCCCTGAATTATGGCAGTAAAGTTTGCTCATCACAACGTTAGTCCAGCAAAGCAGAGAAAACATGGTACTCAGGCTCCATAATAGATTTGACTCTCACTTGGAGAGTCAAATTGCAGAGGTGTAGAAAACCTACTGCAGTGCTTGAAAAAATCTCAAGGCTGTGGATACAGAGGGACAGCTTCTGTAGTACATCGGAAGGAGAGGATAGAGGCTGTAACTTATATTTTACTGTTTTGCCTGAAGTCTTCTGAAGTCTTCTTAGGAAGAAGATTCTTTGAAGTTCTTCAGGGAAGTCAGACATGTAAAATTGTGGTGCTTTCTCGTTGTTTGTGAAGCACCCTCATGAGTCATCTTTTCTAGGAATTGTTTTTAAAAGGCAGTGGGATAGATTACATATGAGTATTCTTTATAATCATCAGGCAGTGTCTAGTAGCTTGAGGAACAACTGAATTTAAAAAAAAATTTTCGCCATTACATGTCTTAATTTTATAAGTTTGTTAATCTATCCTGTCTTAATTAGTTTTGAAAGCTATTTAAAATGAAAAACTCTATCCTAACACACTGTGGGAGCTAAGGCCTTGACTTTATGGCATAGTTAAAAGGAGAACTTGAATATAGTTTTCCATTTTTTTAATATCTGATGGCAGCCTTTAATTTTACAGAAAGAAGTAGAAGGTATTAGTTTGGGAAGTAGCAGGCTGTTTTTTTTCCAAATCAAAATCCTCTTGTAGTATAAGTTCTTGTACAAAAAATATTTTAAAGTTGCTGAATAGTAGTAATACAGCTGTCTCTGAATAAAAATATTGATATTTTCAGCTGAAAATGGTCTTAAAAAGTAATTAAGATGATTCATACCAATGGCATGTGTTTCCATGGTCTAGTGGTTAGAGAGGCTATCAAAAACGGTATCAGTAAACTGCATTTAGAAGAATCAGAATGAGATACATTGGCTTGACTTCCATGGTCAGGTCATTAAGTCAGGACTAAAGTTAAAAGCAAGTTATTTGTTTATCTTTCACATTAATATAGTAGTGATACATTCCAGTTTGTTTGTGACTTTCTGCTTCTTCTGGAAACTGAAGTTGGAATATATTGCTAAGGAGAACTTAAGTCTTTTAGACATACCTCATGGGTACATTTTGCTCTTGGGTTCAGGATTCAACCTGTCACCAGATTTTTTTATATATCTGTTTCTTTCCCTCTGAATCATGAGGATTGAGGGTTTCTTTTTGTTTTGCTCTGTAATTAGAGGAACAGCACCCTCTGAAAATGACCTTCAACAAATTCCTAGCTTTCATGAGAACTAGGAGAAATCTTTTTGAGACATTTTATAGTTGTGTTTCTTGAGACTTGTGCAGTATCTGTTTCCCTTGTAAATTTTTGCTAAATGCTTTAATGTGTGGCAGCAAGGTTGTTAGGGAGTGCCTGCCTGTGCCTTCCATTTCTGCATTAGTTGAACTTTGATGCTATCTAGATTTGTTTTCAAGCAATTGAATTGTTTCTACATAGTAAAAGATAAAGATGTTGTTCATGTAGTGGTGCTTCTGACATGGTACTGCTTATAAATATTCTTGCTCTGGATGTGATACTCACTGTTTCATTGGTATCAGAGTTTAAATAAAAATTACAACCTCAGAAGTTGCCTCAGATATTCTGTACTTTAATCTCAATTACTTGAAACCATACTTGAAGTAGGTGTTCTAATTTCTCACTTTCCCCATTACATATATGTATATAATCAGAGAAGAAAAAAGCTGAAATGGTTAATCCTGACATTATTTTTGTGTCCTGGTAGGTGATTTCTTGTTGATGTTAAAAGCCCTAGCACTTTGAAACGGTTTATTTCTTCTATGGGTGTGACCTTGCCTGTTTAAATTCAGGTCCATTTGAGAAGAATGCACAACCATCGGTCTACAGGATAGCACTTAGTAGAAATAAAGAGAAAACATAGTTGTCAACCAAGTGGCTTGATGCAAATGTGAGGAGGTGCCCCTGGTGGGGGAATGAGCATAGGTGGATGCTTGGCGGGGCACGGGGTTTCCCTCTCCCTGGTCATGGGTACCCAAATCTTGTCCCCTGTTGGCCACTTTGAATGTAGCCCGTGCGTAATCCTGTACTTAGGGGGGTGTTCACATGGTTCAGGGACAGTTTTTCTTGGTAGCAGTTCTGGTGGTGGTCCATGCCAGGCTCCAGCCATGTGCGGCTGAGGGAATAAAATCTGATAACATCAATGAAAATATCGTCTCCTTGATTCTTCCACAGGCCAAGGCTGCCTCCAGGGAGGTTTGCAGAGAACCACACTGCAACACAAATGCATTTAGTTGAAGGTGTTGCTGTGGCCTCCAGTCATCCAAATGTTGTCCTGAATAATTTTTGAACAAATTGAACTGTTTTTTGCATACGCCCTCATGGCAGCTTCATTAATTATAACTGCACTTTTAAAATAGTTGTATGCTGGTAAGGGTTTTTAATTTATTTTTCTTATATGAAGTGTTCATAAAAAAAACTACTCTGTAGTATATTTGCATTGTTGCAACACTCTAAATTGGAGTGTTGCAACATTATAAATTTAACAATACTTCAAGTGTTTCTTGTAGCTACCTTTTCAGTGAGATACAGTGGACTTCGTAGCAGAGAAGCTTGAACCTGACACCACCTGAGCAGTAAATTGACTGGGTCATGTGGTGGCTGACTAAGGATTAAGATTTCTTAAGATAAAGTAAAATATCCTTCTATTTTAAATATATTTTTTGAGTCTTAAATCACAGGCCATTTAATAGGGGTGATTTAATTTAAATTTAATTTTAATTAGTGTGCAGCCAGAAACATTTGAACAATGAAAGGGAACAGGTCTTCTATGTAAAAGGTGCTTTCAAAGAAAGAATGGTTGGAAGCACAGCCTGTCTCACGTATTTCAGATGGGTTTTGTAATTTGAATTTAATAGTTTTCTTCCCATCTCTCAGCAAGGAGACTAAATGAAAAAAGAAATCTTGTGATTTTTTTTTTTAAATTTTTTTAAATTCAGCACATTTGTAGTAGCCCGTCGTATTTGTCAAATTGCACATTGATTTCTAGGACTATAGCTCATTGTTTTCCTTCAACAAGTCAGTGTAAATATTGTTTGCATTAAAATGGCACCTTTATTTTATGGAACTGGCCTAGCTGTTTAGAAAAAATGTGCTTAACTTAAAACAGCTTGTGACAAAGCCATGAGAAATTTGTGTGATCCTGAAGTTGCATACAGGTATTTAAGTAACAGAATAAGTGCACGCTCTACTAGTTAACATTTATAATTAGGATTTATTGTAAAAGCCAATAATTATTCAGGTAATTAGCTAAGAACAATTGAGCCTAGTCTTCTTTTGAGCATCATCTAAGCAAGGATTAAAGACAACAAAGGATAGACAACAAATTTTTTGAATTTTACACACAAAACAACACTACTTGAATAATCACAGAACAAAAAGAAGTAAATTCTAGGCTTCTCTGTGAGCAGTAACCTGATCAGTTTGATATATCCACAAATACAAGTACTTTGTCTTCACTTGATTTTAGAAGTTGTTTAGATTGGAAATTTGATCAGCTGTGTGTAATATCTGACAGCTGATATGCCCATTTTAGCACTTAAAACTATCAGATTAAAGCAAATATGCCTGTTTCCCCTGAACCAGTCCTAACTGGAAATTGGCTGCTTTCTGTTCATGACTTATAATGAGAATGTTTTTTACTGATGGAGAGATGTCAGTTCATTTAATTAAGAATGAGTTGGTAGATACTGACCTAGTCTTCTGACATGAGATTGCCACTGACCATCTCCATAGGAGTGCTAGGCTGTGCAGTAGTGTCAAGAAAGCTCACCTGTTCCTGAAGGTAACTGAAGTGGTTATTGCATATTCTTCTGCACTGGTCCATAGGGGATCCCATCCTACTCTGGTTCTGGGCAGCCTCAGATAGGGTAAAACTTTCTATGAAAAGGTATTTTGTTTGTTGAAAATTATGCTTATTTCTGGTTGGAAGTACTCTTAGAGAAGTAGGCATGCTGATTCAAATTGGAATGGACAATAAACTTAAGTTTTGTTTCTTACGTGCGAGTTCATTGACCTGATCAGTCCTTCAGCCCTTCCAGTGTAGCCTACTGGATTTTCTTTTGTATACTTTCATTAAATACAACTACCTGACTAGGAAAACATCTAATTGGTGTAGCTATGCAGACATTCTCTAAATACCTGAAATATGATGTAGTAAATCACTGCTCTTATTAACAGACTAAACAGAAAGCAGTTGAGTTTAAAAGAAGGCAAGGTAATTAAGAGCAATAAAGAAATCTTGAAAATGTCAGATGCCAATATTATTATTGTTAAATGGGCAAGCAAATTAGTAATTATAATTTTGGAGAGGTTAGTGAAATTTCCCTTAAAGCTAGAAAAGCATGAAAGGGGTCAGTTTATGTGCAGCTCACTTTTTCTTAGCCAGTTATTTTTGTTTAACATCAGAAAAATTCTTCTGGTCAGTGTGCAGAGGGAATGTCAGGCTTCCATATGGCATCTGTGAGGAACTAGTCTGCTGTTCATAGGCTGTCATTTTTGGAATACTGTGGACCTCTCTTGACCCTGTCTCGAATGCCTGATACAATTCTAGCAATCCCAGCTTCTGCATGCATACCTGCATCGAACAATTTCATTTAATTATCTGGTTTTGAAAATGAGAAGAACAATGAGCATTAAGTCTCTCTCACAAAGATGTATGACTTGCTGAAAAAGCATATCGTAGAATGGCCTAAATTGGATGAGCCCTTCTAGATCATCCAATTCCAACCCTCCCAGCCATGGGCAGGACACCTTTCACTAGATCAGGTTGCTCAGAGCCCCATCCAACCTGGCCTTGAACACTTCCAGGGATGAGGCATCCACAGCTTCTCTGGGAAATCTGTTCCAGTGTATCAGCACCCTCAGAGTAAGGGATTTTTTCTAATACCTAATCAAAATCTGCCCTCTTTCAGTTTGAAGCCATTCTCCCTTGTCCTGCATGCTCTTGTCAAAAGACCCTCTCCAGCTCTTGTAGGCCCCCTTCGGGTACTGAAAGGCTGCAGAGGTTTTCCAAAGCCGCCTCTTTTCCAGGCTGAACAATCCCAATTCTCTCAGCCTTTCCTCATAGAAGAGGTGTTCCATCACTCTGGTCATCTCAGTGTCCCTCCTCTGGACTCGCTCCAACAGCTCCATGTCCTCCCTGTGCTGGGACCCCGGAGCTGGATGCAGCACTGCAGGTGGGGTCTCAGCAGAGCAGAGCAGAGGGGCAGAATCCCCTCCCTGGCCCTGCTGCCCACGCTGCTTGGGATGGAGCCCAGGGCACCACTGGCTTGCTGGGCTGTGGGTGCACGTTGAGGAGGAATGCAAATACATATATAATAATCTTCTCTAAAATACATATATGTATACACACACACGTATATATGAATTGCGATATGAATAGGGTACAGGGAGTTGAACATATATATGGGATAACAGTATTCCTGTGCTTAAATCATCATTCAGAAAAAAGAAAAAAAATCAGCATCCTCTCAGTGTTGGAAAGGTTCCAGAATTAACTGCTGTCAACTACATTTTGTACAAATGTGCCACGATGACACTTATTTTTTCCTGTAAAATGGCAGTGTTACCCATCTGTGTAATTATTCTCTTTAGGCCATTCATTTAACTCTTTTACGCCTTTCGGTTTTAAGACTGAAATCTCTTCAGACTTATTACAACATATGCAATACATTGATTCTTGCCATTCTGTATATTTTGGAAAGAAAATAAGTCATAAATAAGGTACCTGCAAATGGAACACTTTGGGAAACTTCCATTTCAGGTTTGTCTTTATTCTGCCTCATCTTAATGAGCCACATTTGTTCAAATTCAGAGGTGTCAGTGGAGCAGCAGCAAGAACATTTTGGTGCAGCAGTTCTTGTATGTCACGTAGTCACTGACTGTATTTAGCATGCAGAACGTTTATTGTTTTTCACTTCTCATTCTTTCCATAAGCTATGGTATATAATTTGGTGCATCTTCATTTTCAAATAAGTGTTCTTTAACACAGAGAAAGTGGCTGCAGCTGTGCATTATGCTAGCCATATCAAAAGCATTGAATAGATGGAAAAGGTGAGGCAGAATAAGAAAAAAAGAACAAATTTGACAAACTGCTTGTCCAAAACTCTCTCCAGGAAAATTCTGTATTGAAATTCTATTTTACATTTGCAAATTAAAATTAATGGATCTTCAAAATACTGTACATCGCATGTCTGTGATAAAATGGATTTAATATTTTAGCAGTGAAACACAAACAGCAAAGCTAGAACTAACATAGCTTTCCAATATTTTCATTTCTTCTTATGTTAATTATTTTGTGGTAGTTCTCAATTTAACAGAACACATCTTTAAAGCATTTTACTTGCTATGTGCTGTTTATGTATATCCAGCATTTTATCTGCATGTGCTCACAGTCTTTTTGTTATAGGAAATATATAGTCAAGAAATACACTGAAAAGTTTGACTCATCCTTCAGATTATTTTCTGCACAAAATCTTGGCTTCTTGAAAATTTGTAATAAGTGCTGTATATTTTGTTTGTCTGTGATTGCCATGTGTTCAAGATGTTTCTTTACCCAGCTTAATACACAGAAAAAATTTTGGAATTTCTTTGTACCAATACATAATTATGCCCAGCATACTGGTCTGAAAAGCAAGAGGTGTTTACATATGTTGAAAAGCCCATGGAAAATCAAATCAGATTTTTCTTCTAGTACAGATTGCTTCTGTAGAGATATTAAAAAAAAGACAGTTTAAGGCACCATTTGTGCTGAATTAGTATCAAAAGTTTAAGAGGTGCTGCATTCTACCTGTCTGAATTTCAGGAAATGCAGTGAAATTACTCAGACAAATCTGAAGTTCTTAGTTTCTTCTGTTGGGTAACTAGGTTTCTCTCCAGCAGGAAAACAGCTGTCTGCTGTTCTGATAAAGCTGTTTTTCCAAGAGACAGTTACTTTCAGCTTCTACTCAGTACATTAGCCGGTAAATCTGTGTTTGATTGATATCAGTGGAGTAATGTAGAATTTGTAAATACATATGTGCTGATTTCAAGGAATTTTAGTTTGGACTTTTCTTAAAAGGTAATTATTCAGGTCAAAATGCGAATGATACAATATAGGGTTCTATTAATAAGAACTATTTCTTGGAAATATAGAAGGAGTAACCTTTGAAGAAAAGCATTATGATGGTAAAAAACCAGAACAAACCAACCCCAACCCCACCCCTCTTTTGTGTCACTGTGTCAATACATCATTCTCATCGGTTTCCTGAGGCACAAAATACTGAATCCTTTAAACTGTGCTTCTCCTGTTAGAGAATTATTTGGTTTTGGTAATGTGTTGTCCGAATTAATTCTAGTTTCATGTCTTGCTTGAGACTAATTTGAAGCACTTAATTTTATGAGCAGAATATTTAGGGGGACAATATAAATTTGTGGTAAAACTCCACGGTTTTTTGTTGGATGAGTGGTTAGTCTGATATATTAGAGATGTCCAAGAATGCTTTTGGTTTTAGTTTTTGGTAATTTATTTCCCAGGAGACAAAAAAAATACAAATAATCCATGCCCTCTATCACCCATTGATCTCATTTATCAGCTCGTTGTCACTGGAAGTAGGATTTGGGGTGCTAAAATGGATTGCCAGCAAGGTGCTGAAGCTCTCAAAAAAACTGATCGCCTTCAGCAGTGGTGCCTCTTCATCACAACTGGGCAGAGAAGTTATGGAACAGTGACTTGAATTATGTCTTTAAGAAAAGGCATCTACAAATTACTTTTCTATCTTTTTTTACTTATACATAATGTATAAAGCAGGGTTCTGTACTTATTTAATAAAAATAGACTTAATACAAAAGCAAGTTTAATTAAAACTCATAACTGGAGATGTCAGAATGCTGATCATAGGTCTGAATATGCTTCTTTCTAAATTTAGTTATATATTCTGAATTTCATGATGGATATTATGTACTCAGTGCTTTGGGAAGTCATGCATAATGTAACAAGGATATTCAGTTAACAGTACCTCTAGCAAATGTTCTCTGTGCACATGTTGTATGCCAAGTACAATGTGATGTAACAAATTATTTATTTATTTTCAATAGATCATTAAATTTTATCCTCAAAATTTTGTGAATCTGCAAGAACTTGAAAAGGAAGCGCAAGCCATTTAAGATACATGCGTAAGGAGATAGGTTTATGGATGCGCTCAAATCATAATTGGGTTTTATAATCAGGTTGCTCTGCTGAGGCAGAAATAATTTTAGCGACTCCATAAAGCTGAAATCCTACACTTGTCTGTGGCAAAGACTTGTAGTTCTGAGGAAAGCAAAAGTTCTACTTTAAAAATAAAATGTTCCCCTTGCAAAGATGTGTGACTGTGCAAAGGGGACCAGGCACTTAGGGCCCACCATTTCTTGGTGGAGAAATATTCCAGTGTCTCTGAAATCAGTTTAAAACTCATAGTTCTTCTGTTTGTCTGTCTTTGTTTAGCATAAGAGATGCAAAAGTTTCTAAGGAAAAAAAAAAGTGTTGGTTTTCATATTAGGTCAAGAATTGAAGAATTATGCAAATCTAAATCATCCTCCACAGGTAGTGGAGAAAGTAGCATTTGAATATAATTTCTACATATGGGGTGTGTTATAGTTGCTTCCTTCAGTTTTTTTGTCAAGATTGAAATACTAAAGACCAATGACTGCTAATTGATCCTTGAGGATGGGTCTCAAGGAGGAATTTATGTGGCCACGGGAAACCCTGTGTGACCTTGGCAGTTTAGGAGGTACTAAACATACTAAGTGTAAGCATTTGTTTCTGCCAGAGGTAAAACAGCCCGGTAGGGCAGTATGTGGCAGTGTGTCTGCGCTCGAACCAGTGGCTGCTGTTTCCAGTTTGCTGTTCCTGTCCGCAGTACTTACTAATGGATGGCAGATGGGAATTGCGAGCAGAGTGTGGAACACCACAGAGTCAGTAGAGCAATTGAGCTGTTTGCACTGGAGCTCAGGATGAGCAGTAAAGTTAGGCTAAAATCACTTCTCCTGACAGCCTTCTAAGCATGTTACGATTTATTTTCAAATCACTGAGATTAATATTTATCCTTGTCTCCCTTTCCTTCACATATTCTATGTATGTTGCAAATATTTGGGGGAGTGGGGAAAAACCATCTTATACTTATTAATAACATGATAGATAAAAACCATCAGCTCAATAACAATAACAAAAAGAGTAATTAAAATACATATTTTAATTTGTTACATACATTCTTTTATTTTTGAGAATTTTAAAATGAAGGTATTAGGAATGACTTATGAAAAAATTTACTAGAAAAATCTAAAAAATTATTCAAAAAATAAAGTTGCTGATTAAGTTTCAGATAGAGATATGATTTAGAGAACAGTGATTAACAGGGAAAATCTACTGCTTTTTTATAACAAGTTGTATCCGTTCCTGGTTCAGAAATGCTTTATTTGTTTGTTATATTTGATAAGTTAAATTCGAGGTGCCATTCAAAGTTGAAAAACATGTTAGGATTTGAAGATCTGGTTACCTTTGTTTATTCTAACCATCCTCTTTCAGCCTGTGAATGTAAATTAGGTTTGAGTCTTTTAGCCATACCAAAATCTCCAAAGATAGGATGCTTAGAAGTAGTAAATTTTGCTAGCAGCAGAGAATGTATACATAAATGTTAAACTTACAATACTGCATCTGTAATCTTAATTTTACCTCCATGTATCTGTTGTATTTAAGATGATCCTATTTAATTAATAACTTTTAAATAATATGCATATGGTACACATATTTTAGAAAATAATTAAAATTCTGGCTAGAATCAGTTTCAGTTTCAGATGGAATAGGAGACAGCTTGACACTTACCATGATTAAAAAATTAGTAGTAATCACTAGGCAACTAAGGGATGGCTCTTATTATTTGCTAATAGAAAAGGAAAAACTAGGACTTTAAATATTTAGCATAAAGCTGTGCCTACACATTTTGTGTTAAGTCCAGTGTAAAACAACTGTGCCTCAGAATACTGGCATTAAGGAAAAAGTAGCAGTGATTACATGTGTTATGTACTGTGGGAATTAAAAGTTTCCTGATTTTAATGGTGTTTATAATTAGTGATTCAAATCACTGATTTAAATTGATCCCCCCTGATGTTGCTCTCTTTGATTCCTTGAGAAATGGATGTAAATAGCATTGCTTTAGTACAGTATGAAGAGTGCGAGTGTGTACCTGCCTGTGCAATGTTAATGACATTATGTCTAACCATACCTAGGTTTGATTCAGACGGTTTTACCAAAATGTAATTTTCAGAAAGTTAGATAGAGCTTGTTTCACAAAAGCTGTTCCCACAGGAGCTAAATGCCAAGGTAATCAATCATACAGCATACTGCATCCTGTTGTTATGGATATAATACATTATTTATGCAGTATAAAGATTTTTTAGATGATGTTGAAATGAGCAGGCAAGCGAATGAACAACTCTAGGTTATAATAAGTTATATGAGCTGAAAATTGCAATTTCCTAGGTTAAAATTTGTATAGATGCCTTCCATGCTTACAGCAAGTTAAAAACTGATTTGCTGCAAGTATGGACTTTTGGGGGAGCAGTGAGGATTCTGTTAGAAGTCTGAAGTACATTAATTACATCTACAGATAAGTATTTGTATACTACTTGTTTTTCCTACTGAATCTGAAAGTTGTTACTCAGTCACTGGAAATAAGGTAAAACATTTTGGCAGCAGTACAAAACCCAAAGACTGAGATAGCACAGTTTAGGTTCTTTAGCAAGCCATTGCATAGGATATAATTAGGCACAGATTTAGGCTTTTGATGGAAAATTGTCTCAGCTTTCAATTTTCTCCTCACTGCATTGTCCCAAACATTTTGGTTTTGCTAAGAATGAGATAGTCATCTTCACCAGATTCGTTTAATAAACGAATTTATGTGTGGTATTTGTATGAGAAGCCCTGAAAGACTGCTAGAAAACACAACAGCAGTAGAAAAAGCAGTAGAAAAAGTAGTGGCTTCCATGAAATGAGAATGACCTACTTCCCTTCTCCCTGTCAGATCTTTTGGTTGATTTGAAGGAAAATTTGCAGTCATACCTGTAAAGGGGTTTTCAAATTGTGATCATTAGCACTCCCTGAAGAGTTCTGGAGCTGAGAGATTTCCAGGGTTATTGGCACGGTGCTGCTGTTACTTACCATGCCTTGATTTATTTTATTACTGTTACCTACATGCTTTTTGAGGCCTTGTAAACAAACTCCTGTATACTTTGGCAAAATATTCATGGCTTTGGCAAAGAAAAGAGCTGCCTTTGTGCATTCCACCATGCCTTCTCTAGTTCTGTTGCTGTTGATTTCATTCTGCTATACCTGGGATTGTTCTTCTACATCCTTTGCAGCCAGCTCCAGTACCATTCTCATGCCTTCTTACTCTCCCCATTTCCTACTCTCTCCAATTTTTAAAATAGCTTCAGACAGCTCTTCTCTCCCCCTTGGTTCCCTTTTGTCATCACTGTCATCTCCATAAGATCTTCTCTTGGTAGTCTTCCTCTCTTAGGCCCCCTTACTTTTGCCTTGCACTTCTTCCCTGTTTGTCTTTGATTCCCACCTCCACACTGGTCTTTTGTACTTTTTGAGCTGCCACATTTCTTCATGCCCTTCTGTTCATTTGCAGCATAGACATGTTTCAGTTCTACTCAATAAATATTAATCAGCCTTCCTCTCACATGTTGATCATTCACTTGGCCTTTCCATATCCACTTCAATTTTTGAGGGGTTGAAAATGTGACCACACTCTATTCTGGTGTCTCTCTTTCCTACTAGCTCCTCCTTTGTACTTTCTAGAATCTTGTAATCCTCAGTCTCCTTCTGTGATGTTTTGCACAGCCTTTTCCTTTTTTCCCTTCTCTTTTTCTTGGGAAAAAATACAAATTCATGTCTGTACTGGTGAGTCTTAATTCAGTCTCTCTATCCAGCTGTACCTTTCTGCCTAAAGTAAAATCTTAGCTGATAGATTTCATGGATTAGGCAATACTCAAGAAAAAAGTTCAACCTTCTTTGCTACCTTCTTTAACAGTCACACACCTCTCACTTTAGTCTGTACCTTAGTGTTGCTGTGGTCACTTTCTGGTGCTCATCTAAATCTTTCCTAATTCTCCATTTGTGTTTTCATTTACCACAGATGACAAATGTGCTCTCTCCTTCCTGAAGGTTCTCCTGTAGGTTCTTCCTGTACTAGCATTCCCCAAGCCTGCTGCACATATATTAGTACATTTTACTCAATTCCTCGAGTAACACTAACTCAGCAATTATACTTAATTTGGGTTGGATTTTCTGTTTTGAATTTGCTTTACATTATTTTAGACCTGAAAATTTGTGTTTCGTTCAGTTAGTTGGCCTAAAAGATCTTGCCTCACATAAATCTTTCATATTCTTCATACTTGTCATTTCTAAGACGTGCCTGTCATATTTGTTCATGTAGATAAAACTGTTATCAGGGGATATTATAATTTTCTGCCTGCTGGTGGATGGCTGCCAGTCTACCTCAGAATCTTATTCAATTTCCTCATCCAGGTTCCCCTCTGGAGCAATGCTTGTGGAAATACCAGAGGGCAGGTCTCTCTGCGGTGTCATGCATGTTGCTCAAATCTTCCCAGACAGCTTGTTTCCTTGTCATTCATCAGTCTGGATTCATCTGTTCTCTTGTAGCTTCTACTTAGCCCTTATGCTTTTTGTGCCAGAGTTGTCTTTTGCAAAATTTTGTGGAAAGCGATTCATGGCTTAAGAAGGTGAATTCAACAACAATAAAAACAATTACTAAAAAATGACCCTGCAGTTCTGCAGGATCAGCCCGGTGCTTTCTGATTTACAGGTTATTTGTTTGGAAATTTGAACAAATATGAAACTCTTCCAGCTGCTACTTAGGTCTGGAACAAAGGCAGAAAAGGTCTTGTTCTCACAGCAGGCAATTGAGTCAGTGCCATGAGCAGCGATGCCACTTCTGTCTTTCTTTTCCTCACTTCATGTAGAACCACCAGAAGGAGTTAAAATACCTTTCACTGCCTGGAATTAATTTGATTCATATTTTTCTCCCTGAAAGTATGCTGTTTTATATGCGTATTTTGTACAAGCGTTTAGAGTACGTGACTTAAGCAGTATAGTGAAAACATAAAAATCGTGTCGTTGGACAAGCACTTAATGCCAGTGTAGCTCTTTGTTGTGTAGTGAATACAAATCAGTTGTTCCAAGAAAAGAGCAGAACTAACCAGTTGACAGAATTACGTGACTTAAAGGGCTTCCCTTCTGATTATTTCCTGTCAGTGCTGCTGTTGATCTGTTTCTTTTTGAAAAATATCCGTCACTAAGCAAAGAGTGGTCTCTGCCTGCAGCCTCCACTGTGAGTAGTGGTGATGGTGGTGGGACACTGCTGTGTCACAGTGGGGGATGCAGCTGCCTCAGGCTTGTGCAAAAGTGCCAGAAAATGATACAGAGAAGGTTCTCTCATGTAGGCACCATCTCTGTGGGTATATGCCAAGGTTCCCTGGAGAAGACTGATATGTTGAAATGTTTGAACAAAGACACTACTTTGGAGAATTATTTTCTGTATTTGAGCTGACAGCCATGACTGCTGTGAACCTGAAAGTGGAGAGAAAGGAAGAGTGTAAAGACAGTCCAAGGGTTGTGTGTTGAGAATATAAGTTCAAAAACATTGTTCTGCACTGTAATTTTCTGATTGGGATTTTGTTGTTTTTTTGGGGGTTTTTTTTGTTTGTTTGTTTGTTTGTTTGTTTTTGACAGAGCCATAGACTTTTGGACAAGTATGCTGGCATCCTTAATTCTCTCAGACTTTTTTAGTAATTTCTTTTTACCCTGCTGTTTTCCAGAATTTAATGTGTTTCAGCATGTATTTTGCTTCTTGTGCTACTCACCTAGTAACTTAGTTTCCTTTCTTTTGTATTTTCATGTCTGTAACATGAATTACATTTAAGGTAACAGTATAGTTGTTTTATCCTGATATTAGTCTTCCCTATTGCTAAAATCACATTGATAATTGTGGCTAATAACAACTTGGAAGAAGCTTGTCTTTACAATAAGTATTCTATGTGGGTCCTAGAAGAACAAATTAGAAAAGGAGAAGTGTAAGGTCTAGTTCTGTGTCATATATATTATAATTGAAATGCAAATACGTTAAAGCAAAAGGTCTTTGAGTAGATTTAGAACTTCTCACCAATTTCAATGAGTTTTGTGTTTTCAGTGCTTCTGAACTAGGCTTGTGGCAGGAGCCATTTCCAGCACAAATTGCTTTGCTATAGTTACACAGAAATTTGAAGGTTAGAATATATGCATCAGTGTCTGCTAGTTTGCAACACAGGCTTACCCATTCACTGACCATAAAATGTGGAGTATTTAGGAATGCCAAGATAGAAAATTAAGTATTCTCATGTGCATTATGTGAGAGCACTGGTAAAAGTAAGGTTCTGCTGGCTAAACTAGGCAGACTGTATTATTTAAGATTTTGGATGGTTTAAAAAGTAATAAAGAATGACTGGATGAAATTCAATTGGTGTGACTGCTAGTGATTGGGAACGATGAATGACTGAAGATGAAGCTAAGAGTTATCTGTCCCTTCTAGTGAAAACCAAGAATTAAATTCTCTGAAGTGGTGTGAAGACCAGGAACTACTACTGACTGCTTCCAGAGCCCAGAGATCAGCGAGATCATCTTAGTGCAGGGACTGTGTCTGGCTAACTGACCTGGAACCTTGCTTTCCCCAGTTTTTGGCTGCCAGCCTTTCTGGCCAGAGCCATGGAATGTTGATGCCCCTTAGATGGTATGGAGGGTAGCTGTGAATTTTGGCATGGCTTGGACAGCTCTGTGTCAGAGCAGCACGAAGTTTGCTCCACTGGCTCCCAGTCAGTTTTCAGTACAGGCTAAGGCTTTTGTCTTGATCTTCAAAACAGCTATTGGATCAAACATCCCAGCAACATCAAGGGCTGTATTTAATTTTTGAACTGCCAGAATAGCTGTATTCTTTTGGGGCAGTGTAGATGATGAAATACCGGAGCAATCATTCATCAGCTGGGGACAGTGTGGTGGGTTGGGGGTACAAGCTATGAAAGAACCCAAACCTGTGAGGTGATCAGGAGAATCTAGAGTAAAATGTTTTAAAGGAAATGCTGTAAAACCTCTCAGTAGATATAAATGGGTTCCATCATAAACATGATGCAACTTCTATTTTCATCTGAAAAATGATTTTCAAAAAGACGAAAATTAAGAAAATTGGAATGCTGTCAGATCTTACAAGGTATTTTATTTTTAAATATCCTTTTATATGAGCCATAATATAAATTTTTAAAAGTTGTGTACTGGTGTTGGGTAACCTCCTAGCAGTATTTAGAACTTACCTTTTCTTGGCATGACAATCACAAGGACCACTTATTGGGAGAGGCCATAGTAGCAAAAACTGAAGGGTGGCGTAGCTCAAAAAGGACTGCATATTGTGTAAGTGTGACGCCTGATGGACTCCAATTAAGTATGATCAAATTCTAAACAAACCCAAAATGTTTTGTTTACAGCTAATTGGAAATATTCCCCCACTGTGCTTTGTAAAGTACTATGGACAGAACTGATAGCGCCTAAGAAATTATTTCTCCCCTCTCAACCCGGTTGCTAGAAACTGATAAATTGCCTAAAGGATTGAACATGAAAAGTGCAACTCTAGACAATTTAATTGGAGGAAAAAACCCTATTAAATTAGATATAAATTAAGTACCATAATAAATATGTATTTTAGAAATGAAAGCTTGGTAAATACAACATGTTTTATTGTATGTTCAGGTTTTC
>VYZQ01005900.1:17874-28144 GCA_013400655.1 Mystacornis crossleyi | reverse complement strand
AAGACTGGACGTGGCACTGAGTGCCATGGTTTAGTTGTTAAGGTGGTGTTCGGTCATAGGTTGGAATTGATGATGTCCAGGGTCTTTTCTGACCTAACTGGTTCCATGAAGTCTATATGGGACATTCCACACTGATGTGCAGGTGTGTCCTGATGTATCTGACTCTGCTAAAGTTGGGGAATCAACAATTTAACAGGTAGCATCACTAAGCTGGACTGGTGATTTGCAGCCATAGGGATCCCAAAGCTTTTGTAAGGTACGTAGCCTGGAACAATGTTTCCTGTGGCGATGCTTTCTTCAAGGGCCAAAGTCTCAAAAGCTCAACTGATGCTTAAAATAGAAATGATAATCTTATAAAATGAAGAACCTTTTTCCATAACTGAGCCAATTCAAATGAAATGATGCTATCTTTAAACATTTCTTCTAGACTTTTAACTTTTTGTAGCACAGTGCCTAAAAAACCTCCTTTGTGAGAAAATGAGGAAATGCTTTAGTCTGTGATGCTTCTGATGGTGGCATTCAAAGCCATGTTCTAAAGATCAATAGCAAGGACGATTAAGGAGATGGCAGTCTGTGTTTGATTTTTTCTGAGGAAAGCGAAATCTTATAGATTTGAATGGACATTTCTGCCACTATTTAACAAAGAAACCTTTCCAGAGTTGGCTTCTATGCACCTCAAGCACAGATGTCAGTCCTACCTTATGGCTGAGGACAGAATTCAACTGCTCAAAAAAAAATACTCCAATAACCTTATGCACCCCCCAGGTTTTTCTCCTCCCAGTGCAGTCTCGGGTTGGTGTGGCAAGTTCTTCAAAATACAGTGCTTTTAAAAAAACAATTATGTTGTCTTGTTTCCAGGTTTAGCCTGACTGAAGGCTGTTGTCCACAGCGAGCAGTAGTGCCTTCTGACACAGGGACAGCCACAAAAGAGCACCATTCCCTTCTGCACACACACACACACACACACACACACACACACACACACACACACACGTGCAAGACACAAGAGCAAAAGCCTTGCGGAAAAAAGGCAAACTTCCTTTGGAACCCACTTGCCCAAAGGGTGAAAGGCCAGTCAGCCTTCCTTACAGCTTGTCAGGCTCTCCATAGAGGCTGAACAGAAGAGGTTCTGGGAAAGAGAATTGCTGAGAATGAGGATTTCACCCAAATTTCAGTAAGGAACTTGTGTAGGTAGTGGTGCTGTTCACCTGCATCTGCTTCTAGAATTTCATCACAGGAAAAAACAAAACACCAATATACAATACATCAATATATAAACATCAAGTTGCTACACAGTACAACATATCTAGAAGGAATGAATTTTATATTAGTTGAACACACCTGCAATCAGAAAACTGAGATAGTGCCAGCAACTGGTGATGGAAATGTATGCCTTTGAAACAAAAGCATCTGTTAGCAATAATAGCAGGTCAGATAGCTCCACTGTGCTCTTGGGAAGGTGAGCGTAGGTTGAAGGACAGCAAAATACAACTTCTCAGACCCTTGAAGTCTTAGCTGACACCAGAAGATCTTCAAATCATACAGGCACACACTTACCCACAGTTAGCCTGGGAAATTGCCCTCTCATTTGATTAAATGATCTATCAGACATGTTTCTCAATATAGTTTTTTCCTTCTTTTTATTGTTGCATCTGCTTTCTCTGGGTGAACTGACCTTGCTGAGGCTGCTGTCCCACAGAACTAAGCACCTGTTTTTGTAGGGTTGCAAAAAAGCTCCCCAGGAGTCTCACCTCGCATTTAAGACTGCGCAGTGTTCATGTAGCCATAACACAATCTATAAGATCTACCACTGCCTGAGACAAAGCTGTGTGTGAGTCATAAAAGAGGGCAGAAAGTGAAACAGGAAATCGCCAAAGGAGCAGAGGACAAAGCAGCAGAAAGCCATAGACTATTACATGATTTGCCTGACGGAGTAAGAAAGATGCAGCTCCTGTACCCATTTCTCAACCCCCACCATTATTTCTACTGCAGCAGCAGCACAGCCTGGTCTAAGCCATGACCCTCTCTGGTCCTCAGGAAGACAGGCAGCACACTCTCAGGAAATGTGGCCCCTAGGGAATCCTATGGGGAGAAGAAACCAAAATGCTCTCTGATAAGGGTTGGATAGAAAGTAAAATTGAATTATGAACAAAGCCACCATGAATATTCATTGTAAGTAAGTGGGATTACATGCAAGGAAGTGCCTGATTCTAACATTAATCTTCCATTTTACCACAGATTGTTGTGGATTTTGACAAACTGCCAAGTAAAAATGGGCAAGATAGTTTCTCTTTTTATTACAGGAATTCCCTGTGCTTCTTGTACTGTACATCCACAGAGATCTACATTTTCACATGTTCAAACTTCCCAGAAAATAACCCGCTTCAACTAATTTATATGCAATTTCTGTCTCACCAGAATGCCACACAGCACCCTTGCCTGCAGAGCACACTCTTGATGATACTGCTCCTTCTCCAGAAGAAAGCAGGAGCAGCTATTTTTGGCACGAGCTCTTACTCAGACCCATCTGCACCACTCCACCTACCAACTGGATGGTGACAAAAGGTAAACATTAGAAAGAAATGAGATAGCTGGCAAAAGAGCCATAGGCTATAGTTGAGAAAGATCTTTTTCATTTGCATGCATCTGACCTCACTGCTATTCACAGCTGATTAACATCAACTGCCATGGTCAACACTTAATTCACTGCGAAAGCCGCTGCTAGTTTCACTTCATTAATATTGACATCTGAACTCTGCAGCTACAGTGGATTACTATTAATAATTATTTATGACCAGCGATTTGCACAGAGCATGCTGCCCAGTGCTGGGAGTCAGGTGATGAATGTCCAACATCAATTCACAAGCCGTCCACCTCTGCAGCCATGCAAAGGAGCCACTTTACCTCGCCTCTCTCACACTGCCTCCACTGACACTTGTCCTACCGTCAGTGCAGTGTGTTTTCACATGTGAAACTCACACTTCTTTCATGCTTCTGGGTAGGATAGGAAGCTGCAGCAGACTAATAATATTCCTTCTTTGACAAAAAATGCCAGGGGAAGTGAGAAAAGCTAGATGGTAACAGCAAAGGTCAAGACTGTAAATATGCAGGTGCAATGTATTTTATTAGTCCAGGCTTCTGGTTCAGAAAGACACCTAGAAGTCCAGCTCCTCTCAGATCTCTAACTAGCAAAATTCCACTTTTCCTCGATATTTACAGGTGGAGCTACTGAAGTTTTGTGCAGGGTGCAAAGTCCTTAACTTTCCCCCCCAGCAGTGAGTGGAGTTGAAAATTTAAATTCATACATAAATTCATGGTTTAGGCTGAATTAAGGGCACTCAATTCCTTTCAGAGTCAACTCAACATGCACCACGAAGCACCTCCAATCTACCACTGCACAAGGCTCCCATGAGCAATCCAGCCCCGGGTGACTAACAAAGTAATGAAGTGACAGTGGAGGCGAGCGCGGGGTTTGCACCGAATCAGATCTCACAGTTTCCAGATATCGTTACTCGGGTCAGACCAGACTGGCAGTGTCCCACGCAGCTCTCCACAGCTCACAGGTGGAAAAAGTGAACCAGCTCCCTTCATACCCACAGCCCAAACTGGCTCTCCTGTGCCGGTGACTGCTGCTGCACTTTGCCAGACTACACTCACGCAACTGACTTGGTAATTTCTAAATAACTGCAGTTAAGTGTGCAGAATTATTGCCTAGTCTCAGCATCTTCTTGCTTTAATTTAGCTTCATTTCTCCCCCAAAACTGGGCAACCCAGAGACACGGACAAGAATGGTCTAGTAAAACAGAAAGGAAATATATTGGAGTCTTCGGCACTAATGTGGTGCCTGGGAGAATGAAATCCCCAGGACAATTTAGAGTTCCACAGGTTATGATTTTTCTCTTTCCGTTCTCACTCCTTCTTCCAGACAGAGAAAATCCTCAGCCACAGGCTCATAAAATAATAAGCTTCCACTTGGTTTTAACATATTTTCTTACATAAACTTTAGGCAAATATAGGATTATTTCCCCTTAACAGTGCATTTTCTTCCTTCAATGCTAAATACATTGAACTGAGCTTAACTGTTTTCTGTGAGAAAGTATCCTTTTCTAGTAGAGAAGTTCAGCACATCTTTATTATTTCTGTTTTCACACTGCAAAAATTGAGCAAGTTGGCATCATTGCACCTGGTTTCTAAAGCTTCAAGAAAGAGTAATCACTGTATTTGAAAGTCCTTGATTTTTAGAAGATTAGAGAGGCTTGCAGTGCCACCATCACTACTTTGTGATATATACACAAACCCAAGTCAAAGAAAACTTCAGCCTGTTCAAGATTTTGCAGTTTTAAAATAGCTTTTAGCATGGACTTAGTAGCTGTTGCTTCTGCCATCAAAATTTTTAAAATGCAATTAAAAAAAAATTTCATGTCAATGTTTTTGCTCTTGTATTCTATTCATAAGAGTTCCTCACTGTTACAACTCTGTTAAGAAAATCTAAAGGAAGAAAATAATGGATTTGTACAGAAACACTGTTTGAATTGTACTGAGAAACAAAATCGTGGTAACAGTGACATTACTATCAAAGCATAAGTTTAATTCAGAAAAAAAAAAAGAAATTAAAAAAAATTGACCAGTCATCCTATACTTGGGTCTATGGCTGCATTCTCAGAATTTAGCACTTGTACTCTTATACACATTTGTTTTCCCCTTAGCATATACCTTTTAGCTATGGAAACAGCATTTTCATCTCATGTCCAGTGGCATGAGAAAACATACAAACGTAGAGATAAAAACAACTGCATTAGTCTTTAGACTAGAAAGTTTGCTAGACCTTCATCATTAAATTCATTAAATATAAGACATAAATTATTTAGAAAGAATTAGACGTGTTTCTAGATAGAGTGCCCAGGAAGGAGGCTCCTTACAGTCATAATGGTTGATAGTGGTTGCAATTAGAAACTAAAATTGCAATCTACAGGAAATTAGAGTTTTCTGAATTTTATTTTTCTTCTGAATCTGAAAGAAAAACGAATTTTCTCATGAAATCTAAATTGACCCCCTTTTGTCTTTTCAAAAAGTTCTGCTTTGACTAATTTAGAAGTTTTTCCTATATATTTTCCTTACTGTATAATACAATACAAAATATATTGCAAACAAAAGAAAAATGTCAAAGCAAACGAGGCACAGACTTACTGACATTTGCTTTACAATTTCTTTACATCCAACTGTGCTGAAAATGGCATGTGTTTCAGTTAAATAGCATGTTCCAACAGGAAAATGTCTTTTCAGCTAATTTTTCCAGAGCCTCAGTTCCTTTCATGAACACATTTTGGATGACAAGGAAAGTAATTTACTGCAAGTTTGAGAAAGTGGAGGCTGAATTCCGTCTCCTTGCCTCTCTCCGCTTTTTCACAGGCAGGGAGCTGCTTCAAAATCACTGTGTTTTAAAAAGCCAGAATGAACTCTTACTCCACCATATTTCAAGCAATGAAATCTGGTTTCCTATCACTCTTTGTCTTGTGACTGGATTCTCTCATGTGTAAGGAGGTGAAAACTGACAGAAGAGTTTCCTGGTGTTTAACTGTCTGCAGCAGGTACAGAGAGAAAAACTCTCTGGTATCCCATGGAAAACACAAAACATTGCAGGCTTACCCTCAGTGGAAATAGTAATTGAGTCTCTTTCCTGAATTTAGTCTTCTCTGTCCCTAAAATGTTTTGGAAATTTGAATCTTTTGGACCTCTACTGCTCTGCCATACTTGGCTGAAAGTGCTCTGACATTATTAGGCAGGCACACAAATAAAGATGTATGGTGTGGTCACAAAAGCATAATCTCTTTAGGACACAAAAGGAAAATTGTAATAGCTGCCTGTATGTGACATTGTTGAAAGATCCTTGCACACTTTTGCAGCCACATTCATGCAAGGAACTGTCTATGTTATGAGACAATTAGCAATCTGATGAGCAATTCACATATGAAAAGTGCTACATAAATCCCAGCATCATTATAGTTAAGAGCGGAGTAGTAATTATAACTAAGACTGCCTGCATGGTTTCATTCCCAGTTTGGGGGATTAATATTTTTTCCCCAAACACTCATAACTCTACCCAGTCTAATCCTACCCTCTTTCCTCTGGTGAAGTCCACTTTCATGAGACTGACTTAATGTGTTTTTCCCCTGTTACCTGCCTGGTGCTGGTCTTGTCAAAGACTCAATTAAAAGAATTCAGCTGCTGTTGGAAGAGTTTGCTGTGGTGGGTACAGCAGAGAGCTACACATTAGGGTTTAAGAAGAGCTTTCTCTTTCACTGACAATTAAAAATGAGAACAGAAAAAACATAGCTATTGTGAAATATTACCTGCAGCCTGCCCTTCCAAAAGAATATCTTCTAGCCCTTTTTCAGAGGGCAGAGTATTCTTCCATATACAAAGGTAATTTGCATTGCAAGCATAACAGGAAATGAAATAACCTTAAAATACAAATCAGGAATATATCTAGTATGCAAATCAACATCTTTATGAGCTGCAGTAATGAGGAACAAGCAAATTAGTACCATTTCAAATTACCTTTTAATTCTTTCTGCATTCTCTTAGCATCGACAGATAAACAGGGCTAAAGATCTCACTAACTGCCACATACAGCACCAGAGTCAGTATATATATATGACTCACATGACTTAAAAATAGCAAAAAGTTACTACATACACCATTTAACTCACAGAGGCTACTTGATTCTGACCTCACTCTTGTGGAAACTGGGATTTAACCTCGCCGTGTGGAGGTGTTTGACCTCACATAGATGTAAAGCTCGTGGAAACAACATCCTCACCAAACCCACACCACTAGTTAATGCTGTTCACAATTTAAAAATGAAGCTATCAAAACTCAGTAATTTTGTTAAACCTAACAGAGTGGCCATGAACCATCTTCTAAGTCTTTAATCATGCACTTGAGCCTTTTGCATTGCCACACACAAAGTTCAGGCTACAGATTCATTTGATTTCTGCCATGTGAGGTACCATGAGGCACCATGCACCAGCAGCTGGTTATCAGCTGATCACATGGAGCTTTTAGCTGTAGCAAGGCAAGGGTCCCCCGACTTCTGTCCAAGTGGGGCCAGACTGCCCCAGCTTGCTTTCTTTTGGTTGTTGAGAATCAGGGCATGCACAGACTGTTTCCATGGAGTAGGTGATGCATGACAAGGTCTTACCCTGTGCCCACCAAGTCACTGTGTCACCGTACTTAATTAATGTCAATTCCAACTGTTGGTATGAAGGGTGTCCTTGCTGGGAAAACTTAGGAAAAGCTGCTATTTTGCTGCTTACCTATATTATTTAAGTTTTACACAGAAATAGTGGACCTTGGAGATTAAGGTGTGCAAGCTGCTTGAGAATTAGATTGCTCTCTAAATTCACAGTTTAGAGTCAGTTCATGTTAGTTCGGAGCTCATGTTACAGGAAAGTATTTGCATTTTTTTGTGATCTCTCCTTTTCCAGGAACACTTTTTTAGTATACACGCAAAAAATACATGATTTTGTCCATAATTAGGAAGCCAACTCAGAGTTCTGGCATTGCTTAGCAAAGAGACAAAGTGCTACAAGAAACGACAACAGTGTAATATTTAGGACACTTCATTATAATTGGTCTTGTAAGAGGGGCATCCCTCAGGCAGGCAAACAGTCAGATCTATTCTTGGTTCTTGTGAAATCCTTGGCTGGTAGCTGAGATTCAGCTGCAAAATCATGCTGAGGCATTAAGGCTGACCTGTAGATCAGTTTTCCATCAGCACAGAAAGAAAATCATACTTATGTAAGGCCCCACCTACAAAACTCAGTGCAGGTTGAGAGGTCAACAAAATAAATATAGTGCATTTACATTTGCAAATAGACTAAATGCCACACAATGTGTTTAGGAAAAGTGGCGTTTGATACTCAATTTTAAAGCCAGTTTTAGAGACCTTAAGGAAACTATGTATTTGATTAACTCATTCTTATAAGTAGAGGTAGATTGAGAAGGACTGACAAATGTATTTGTTTTTTTATGAAAAGGCAAGGCATGCAGGGATATGGTATTCCATCCTTCCTCCTACTCTAATTATGGTAAAAAAAAAAAAAGAGAAGAAACCCCCAAGAAAACAAAAGAAAAGAAGCTTACTCAGCCCTGATCCTGCAAACATCTGACCAGATGCAGAATGTGTCAACTGGCTTCCCCAAAGCAAAACACACTGTTTCTTTTAAGTACTGACACAAAGGCCAGGGTCCTTTTGTGCTTTGCAAACCTGCCACACACCGATAGAAAAACTTGCTCAAGTCAACTGCTCTCAAAAAAAAGGTACAAAAATTATTTCAGCATTGTCGTGCAGTGTGTGATGTCTGCATGTGGGTATTTCAGATCCACAACACACTATTTGGCCAAAGGCCCAAGGGAATGAGCTAGTTATCCCCTTGTCTAAAAAGCCAGACTTTCCCTACCATGGGAAAAGCAAAGGAGGAGGTAATCTTCAGATAATTGTAAACTTTAATTATGAGTCTCCAATTTTATAATTTTTACTATTTGACTGCTCATTTTTAATTATTTTGAGTAAACCTATTAATTTTTATCTTTTTCATATCAGAACTTTTCAGTCCAGGTTATAATGTGAAGTAATATGTGTCAACCTGAAGCTTAACATCTAACACCAAGGACAGATAAACTGACACTGCACTGTTCATTTTAAGTGTCTTAAGTGGTTTACAAGGTTTAATATAGAGAAGATTGTGAAAATACTAGGTTTGAACACCCAAGGGACCTTGGGGAAGAACCAAGAACTGTGACCTTTTGGATGTCTGACTTTGCAGACACAATCGTTTCAGTGGTTTTCTTTCTCTTTCACACTTTTGGGTTTTGGTTGTTTGGGGTTTTGGGGGTTTTTGTCTGCTTCTGTCTGAAATTTTAATTAAGACAAGCTTCTCAAACACTACTCCTTGGCGTTCAGAGCAGAGATTCTTGAGAACTCATCTGATATCTCACAGCAACAGTTTTATTTGTAGCTTGAAAACTTGTTTCTACAATGTCCTACCATCATCTGCAGCTGTTCAAGTCTCCTTTATAGATATGATGACCATCAGTAACCTACTGTTCTATTGCTTGGTGTCAGTGCTTTTCTCTGAGCTGACAGGAAGTATTGTTCAACAACTCTAGGCAAGTCAGTTTTACTTCTCTATTTTAATGTTTTATTATGAGTTTTGCCTATATATCTAAGCTCAGTCCCCGAGTCTTGCTGCCTGACTCCCCCACAGATTTTTGTTGCCTCCTTCCACAGCTCACATGTTTTTCAAAAGTTCTCATTTTATCTCTTTAACTAGAAAACACATCTGAAAGCATCGTAGTTAACCTAGAAGAGCCAAAGAAAAGAGAGCAGGGAAGTTATGGATTAAATATTGAAATAAATTGCTTTCTTCTGTTTCCCCAGGTGCTTCCAACATCCTTTTAATAAACAGAATGTTCTTTCTGAGCAGTGCCTGCACTGAAACCCCCCATCACCTGGGAAGTGCAGCCAGCTACTACAATAGCCATCAAGCAAGTAAAGCTCCAGAGGCTGGACTCTCCACTCCATGGTCAACAGGCCAAGCAGGAACCTTGTCCTAAATGTTCTCTTATTCAGGCCAAACAGTTGAAAGTCAGGATTGCAGATATGATCTATTTCCAGAGACGACACCCCCAGTGGACTAAGCTTGAAATATGTTTGTTAAAGCAAGAATGAAAGTCCTAGTAAGTTTGGAGAATCTAAATAGGCAAACACAGGGCATTTGGAGCAAATCTCATAGGTATCACCTCAGAAACTTAAGCTTTTCTTACCTGTCAGAGGAAATTAAAATGCCAATGAGGATATGAGACAACATGGAATAGAAGCCATGGGAACTCTCAATACATTTATTTCTCACTGATACATTGGATAGTCATGATGTAATTGGCACTTTGGTGCATTTTATTGAAAAGTGGATTCCACGGGGTGCTGAGCAACTATGCCTATTGCTTTTCTCCAGCTAAGCTTCACTGAAATCCACTGAGCTTGAGCACAATTTTAAGTGCTTTACTACCCAGGACAAGAATGTTTAACACTTCTTTCTTTTATAGATGTGAATTTATACTTGTCTGCTATTCATGGATCATCTCTCCCAGCTCAGCAATGACTGACGAGAAAGTGATAAAATGAAGAAGTGTAACTTGACATTTATTCAGCGTAAATACTTTGCAAAGCTATAGCTTCACAATTTCCTTTCTTTGGGTAAATACTTTG
>VYZQ01005895.1:0-37584 GCA_013400655.1 Mystacornis crossleyi | reverse complement strand
GGAGGGAACGCCAGGGAAGGCCATATTCTGACAGGCTGCTTTTGCTGTCCAAGGCAAGGAATGCTGAGAGACAAGGGAGTGCACAAATCCAGATGAGATTTGGCTTTTCTTAGTGGCTTTCTGGCAAAGTGCACCTGTGTCTGTCTGGAATAGTTTTAAAAGATAGTTCTTGAGCACAGAGAGGTGGGGCAGAGCAGGGGCTCCTGTGTGCCCTGTTCCAGGTGGTCTCTGCAAACTCGGAGGCTCCTGACCATGGCAATGATGCTGTCCTGATTCCCTCAGTTCTCTGCAGGTGGGGGTTGGCTCCTTGGAATCCTGGGGATGGCGATGCAGTGACTGCCATGGAGCAGCTGCTGGGAAGTGGTGACCTTGGCTGTGGTTCAGTCAGACCCTAAATCCTCCCCCTTCCAGGCTGGAGACAGAAAGGTTTATCTCATCAGAGAGAGTAATTCTGTGCATCCTTTAATCTGGGAACCCCCCCTTCATTAGGGAGAATGGAGCCAAGCACCCAAGAGCATCCTGAGAAGAGAGCAGGCTGGATCACTGTCTGGAGCTCTGGCAGGTTTGGGACTGAATGTCTTCCCAAGTTCCTTTATAAGCAGAGTTTTCTACTTGTTTATGTCAGTTTTGCCCTGTGTAATCTGTTTGGTTTGCCTGGAGGAGCAGCAGGACACTAATTAATTAATGATCACAGGAATGACTCACTTTCCTCGTGCCCTCCTGTGGCACCTTCTTTGTCACAGGAGGAAGCAGGAGCACAGATCCTGTCCCAGGCTGCCCTGGCCTGTCTCCTGGGGAAGGAGGGCAGCAAAATATGATTTTATAGAGACCGTGCAGCGTTTGTCACTTGCCCAGTGTCACCACAGAAGAAGCAGCGTGGTGTGAGCCTGCTCCATGAACAGCCACTCAGTGTTCCTGAGGGAAGCTGGAAATGTTGGGATTTTAATAGCACTGGGATTAACTGCCTGCTTAAATGAGGAAGACAATAGCTCTGTTGTTGCAGTGGGGTGGCTGCAACCTTTCCCTGGGAGACAGCCTTGGCCCGTGGAAGAATCAAGGAGACGATATTTGATAGATGTTTTCAGATTTTATTCCCCCTGGCCGCACATGGCCGGAGCCCGGCAGGGACTCCGACAGCGACTGCCCCCAGAACAGGTCTGGAACAAACCCCCCTGGGGTCCCGTGAACACCCCCTTAAGTACAGGATTCCCACGGGCTACATTCAAACTGACCAATGGGGGACAGGATTTTGGGTACACATGACCAGGGAACAGGGACAGAGAAACCCCGTGCCCCACGCATCCACTCATGCTCATCCCCCCCACGGGGGTCACCTCTTCACTCTGTAATTAGTGGGACTTCCTGAACAAAAATGGGGATGCTGCTCAGGGAAGAGGCTCAGCCTGGTCCCAGGGCAGGCTGGGCAGGAAAGCTCCCACTTCATCACCACTGCTTCCCCAAAATGCCACAGCCTGTAGGAGCTCCAACACTTCCCAAAGGCCACTGCAAATTCCATGTAGGAAGCTGTAAGAGTGGGAAATCTCACTAGGATTAAAATTCTCCCTCCCCCCCACAAGCTGTGGTCTAGTGAGAACACAGAATTAATGTTGTGTTTAGAACAAAATAAAATTAATCCAGATTTGACCTCCTGGTCTGGAACAGGAGAGAGAAGGGATGCTGGGGAGAGGGGAGGAGCTGGGAACATCATGTGGAGGGGTCAGTTTTATTTGTGAGCCGGCAAAAAGCTCTTTGTTGTGGGCAGATCCCTTCCCTCGGGTCATCCTGGCTGTCACCAGACGTGGCTGAGCTCCCCATTCCCAAACAAGGCTTGGTCATATCCTCTTATGACAGCTTAGAGTCTGTCATTACTGTTCATTACCAGATTGACAGAGCAGGGCCCGTCCTTGCTGCCCTGCCTGCAGCTAAAATCATGGATGCAGGAGTCAGGAACCCCTGCTGCCATTAGAAATCCTATAGGAAAAAAAGCCTCTGAACCCCAAACTCACAACCCCCAAGTCACCGTGACAAAATAAAACATATAGACACATATTTCTATTTTTTTTTTTAACTGAAGGGAAAGATTTTCATGTTACAGTATTGAAAAACAGCCTGAGGAATGGCTGATTGAGCCCCTTAGAGTTCCCCTGTACATTTCTTTTTCATGCCACGCTGTGCGAATGTAAGATTGAACATCACACAGCTCTCTTTGGCCCCTGGCCAGGCAGAGGTTGGAAAATAATTCCCTTTTTTATAGACGTCTCTATCCATCTAGAATGTATAAGTTCAGACAGGAAGGATGTGAGCACTTCAGAGAAACTGACGTCCAGTAAAAGAAAAGCCCCACGAGGTTCTTGCCTATTTTCCTACGGGTATTCCTGAGAAACTTCAGGTGAACTGGAACCAGCAACGTGCTGAGGTGAGAGCTAAACTGGATGTTTACTTTCCTCCCACTTCCATTTGTGATCTGTAGCTAGGAACTCTTCAGTTCCCTATTTATTTAATGGGAGATGATAGAATATTTCAGGATACAGCAGCCCATGTTCTGCCAATTCATAGGATAAACAGACAAAATGTTTCCTGGGGTTGATTTGTCAGGAGCAGCTGGTCTTTAGGACGTTGCAGGTATCTTTCCCCTCAAACTAATTTGATCAGCACTTAGAGAAACCTCCCCAAAATAAATATTCCACAGCTCAAGCAGACACTGCAGCTGCTCGGTGGGGAAGGCTTAAGTTATGGAAATAGGGAAATTGCTGCTCCACGGGAAGGTGGGAGCTGAATATTTCCTCTGGCGTGGGAAGAGTTGTCACGGCCATGGAGAGAAGCAGAGCACCCGAGGAAATGGGCACCACAAAGAAGGGCAATTAGTGACTGGCAGATCGACATCATTTTCCTGTCTGAGCACTAGGTATTAACCCTTGGGGACAAACAGGGTCAGGACTCACCTTTAAAATATTGTCTGTACAAGGAGAGAGACGGAATGTGTCTAAATAGTAAAACATTTTCCTTTAACATTGTTTTGTCTTTCTTTTTCTTCATGTCCTCTTAGTCATCATTTTTGTGGCCGAACTTTAATTTGTCACCAAATACAGATTTCCCTCTGTGCCATTTAAACTCCTTTGTCTTTTCAGTTTTAAAACTGCACAGTGTTTTTGAGACCATTTGTTTAAAAAGAGCTTTTAAAATGAAGGTGGCTCATTGCACAGAACCCCTGAGTTAACTGCCAGGAGTGCTGCATAAATTACAGCCTCTTCTACTGACCATTTAATGCAAGGAAGATGGAAAAAACCAGCACACAGATGATGATGAAAGCCAAGAGCATTTTTCAAGACTCAAGGTCTTCACGCTAATAATAAAAAATTCCTTGTCTCTGCTGGGGGTGACCTTGTAAGAAGCAGCTTGCATGTGCATCTCAAAACATCAGGACTAAATTAGGTCTTCGTAATGTGAGCGTAGTCTGAACTAGGGTGTTTGTGTTCCCCAGAGGGGTCAGTGTGCCTGGGAGGTAACTTGTTTAGCCTAGTTCAGATGCAGTGAAATGCTCCGAGACGCGGTCGAGTGTGGCGAGCTGCAGGCGTTGCTTTCCCCTTGCCTTTAGAACAGGACAGCTCAGAGCAGCTCGCAGGCAAGAGGCTCTTGGAGAGGTGGATGCTGGATGAGAAGTGAAACTCTTCCTTTCAGATGGGAAATGCAGACATTGTGGTGAATGCCGGTGTGTTGAAACCAAGCTGGTTTGCACAAGCTCAGGAGTTCCAGCAGGTTTCTGAGCGACACTAAGAGTGCTGCCAGTCTGCCAGGATGACCAGGAGATGACCTGGAGCTGATGGAGGGCATCTCTGGAGAAACCCCATGTCACAATGAGGCATCCCCATCACCTCAGGGCCCACCTCCAAACCAGCCTCACTCCCTGGCTTGGACACCAGAGACTTTAGGAGATCCCACAGAGCTTTGGAGGGCAAGTTCCAGGGCTTCTGGATAAATTACAAATTCTGCGATAGTTTAAATTTTTGTTTTCAATACCATTTTTCTTTTTCTGGCAAGTTTTCATTATGTAGTTTTCACTACTTTCACTACCTCTTTCGTAGAATTAAGTATTTTAGAGCTTCAAAAATTGAAGCAGAGACAAAAAAAGGCTTTAATCGGCTCTGGCTATAAACTTGTATGAGAAATATCAATTATATTATTTTTGTCATGGCCCTTCCAGTATTAGGCTGGCAGAAAAAGAAGCCAAAACTGTTCTTGGTGTTCTAGGTTAATGGCTTGTGTTTCTAATCCGCAATCTCTTTTATTTCACACAGTCTCACTAAACTTGGGACTTCATGCTCTCCAGTCACATTATCTCTCAAGGAAAACCAACTCAATCGAACTTCATTTGGGTTTGAAAAGAGGCAGAGTGTGCATGTTTCAGAGACAGTCAGTGCAAGCTTAGACTGCTTATCAGGAAAAGAATGATCAGTGTCAGTCAGACCCTGGAACGGGGCTCGGAGAAGCCATGGAATCTCCATCCTTGGAGCAGTCAGACTCAACGGTACCAGGCCCTGATCTGAGCAGATCTCGTCTAGACTGTGCTTAGACTGAGAAAAACTGCCCCAGAGGATCCTTGAGGTCCCTTCCAGCCTGTCCTCTGTGATCTGTGGCATTACCTGATACACATCTAACTCCAAACCCCTGTAAACCTGCAGGCAACATCTACGAGTACAAAAAATGTTGTCGGCAGAGCTGTGGCACAGTCGCCTCTGGAACGGGCTGCTGCAGCCATGAATCCAACCGCAGTGCCGGAGGGTATGGAGACAAAAGGAATATGTAGGTATTCTGCTAGATGAGGAAAATTAGCTAAACAGAGCATACCTACCCAAAATGTCACCCAGAACACAGATGCTAATATTCCTTATTTTTCCTGGCATGTTTCAGGAAGTCCATGATTAGTTTTAAATGTAAGGACTCAGCCTGAGTGAGCTCTGGGTGAGGGCAAATCTACTCATCCCTCTGAACTGAGCTGAGATATTGATCCAGCACTGGCACAAATAGAAATGCCTTCTGCACTCTGAAACTGGCAGTCAAAAAACTTTGAGAAAAAAATTAACCAGCTGGTTTGTTTTGTTCCAAAACATTGGAATTATATTTTTAAACAATAAGTTTTAGGAACCGATATTTGTGGTTCTTTTTTGGCCCTCGCTTTTGGTTTCTGAACCTCTATTTATATTTTATGCTTTTCTGTGCTGCTTTGAGGATTAGAAATCTACTTTGAAAATAAAACCTCAGATTGTAACTTAATCACTTGACTCTAGAGGCAGAAGGTCTAGGACAGGAAGCAAACATTCCAAGAAAAACATTAAAATACTGACAGCTGACAGAGCTGTGATGTAACAGTGTTTAACTGAGAAGATCTAACAGGACCATATGCCAAGGCAGTCAACAGCTCTAAGGGGAAGCCAAGGTCCAAGGGAGTTTTCTCAAGGGGTTATCAAACCTAAATAAGATGAAGCTATTTAGATTCTGAGCAACACCAGTGAGGCCTTATTTGGAATATTCTCTGATGTGGGAGGAAGGCAGCCAAGAAAGGAACACAGTTCAGCTTTGGAGCCGTGTGCTCTGAGGGAAGCCCAGCTCCCTTGGTCTCTTCCCTGAGTGCCTGGGGACACTGTGAAAACCCTTGAAGATGAAGCAAATCGGGCAAGACGTGTAGTTGGGATAAGAGAGTGACAACTCAAAGCCAGGATGGCAAGATAAGAGAAACAGGAACAAAATGAAATGGCAAAACTTCTGTTTCTTTGGCAGTGTGGTTGGAAAGCTCTAATCCAAACAGGTTTGGGCTCCATTTGAGAAATAAGCTCCCTAATTTGATGCAAGTGATCAGCCCCATTCCTCTGAACAGCCTTCTGCTTCTGACACGGGTAGCCAGCAGGTAGTCAGCACTCAGCCAGCAGAGGGCTTGGAGCAACCTGGTCCAGTGGAAGGTGTCCCTGCCCGTGGCACGGGTTGGAACAAATGACCTTTAAGGTGCCTTCCAACCCAAACCATTCTGGGATTCTATGATCAGCTGTGTGATAAAGATTCCTCATATAACCAATGTAATGTGATTTTTCTATACCAATGAAATATGGCTTGTGGGCAAAGGGCCAAATCTGGACTTTCTCCCTGGGCCTTGGGTGTCTGCCCAGGCCCCTTGACTGTAAAAGTTGACCTGGCAGAGGGAGGAACCATGGGAAGTCTTGGGGAAACTGGGCTATGTGAAAGCCATATCCAGGAAGAAAAGGACATGAATCCCTCCCGGCCAAGGATTTCAAAGGTTCCACCTCCAGTGGAGGAATGTGACCTTCCTGAGACCGAGCAGCTTCACCAGTTTCCAATTATTCCAGCAGCAGCCCAACATTTTGCATAATTTTGTAAAATGGGTTTTATTGATTAAGCTGAATTGCACTGGGCAAAGCCAAGTCAGTGGCTCGGCCTCTCTGCTGCCGTGGTGCTTGGGCAGTAATGAGATGTGCAGGCAAATGATTACACATGGACCTGGCTGGCTTAGGGCAGCAATCGTTTACTCCTCAGTTAAATATCCTCCTGAATCCTCCGATCCTCAGCCCTCTCTCTGACCTCTACGGAAGATCTAAGTCGCGGTAACATTTAAGCAATTTCAGCTGTACACAACCCCAAGATATGCTCTAAATTGTCCTTTGGTGTTAAAGCCCTGTAAATTTACAGCCGTGCCTGGACATGGGCAGCTCCAGAGCTGGCTGTCTCACAGAAGGAGAAGCTTTTGAAGCTTCAACTTTTTTCAAAGGGCTTAGGCAAGAGAAACTCAGATGCAGCTGAGACATGTGGTTGGAAAACTGAAGCAACAAGTTCCTGAAACACAAAATCTGTAGTTTCTCAGGGCGGCAAGGATTATTTGGGAGACAGCAAACATGTTTTTCATATGAGAGCAGAACTGTGTGTTACAAAAAGCCTGTTTACAATGCAGCTTACCTACCAGAGAGCCACGTCAAGCTGTCAGTGGGGAGAGGACTGACAACAAGCTAATGACCTCCTGCTGCTCAGTAAATGTCTCAGCTTTGCTCCAGCATCTCTCTGTGCAGTGGGAGGGAGACAGTGATCCCAGGCAATGTTCTGTTGCAATTATTTTATTCTGTTTCTACCCATCTTTTTAACACAACATACAAGAAAGGCAGGCACAGCAGCTTTTGTGAGGCCTGATACAAGTAAACAATAGTTGCTCAAGCTATAATTACTGAATTATTTTCTTTTAAAGCTAGGAATAAAAGCAATCAAAGAACTGTCCTTCTAGAAAAGTAATCTGTTTCGAAAATTATTTATTTTTCTGTTCCCCTCATTGTATCTGTAAATAAGGCCAAGCATGATGAGGTACCCTGCTAGACAGCTTTCTGCAAGATTAAATTAGGAAAAGACGGAAAGCTACTTTTTATGCAGTTGTTGGAACTGCCTGTTTGTGATGAAGAAGGCTAAGAGCGGGTACAGATTTTTTACAGAACACACTTCTAAAATATATTAAATCATATTTAAGTAATAAGAATTTATGGATCAGGCCAGGGCTGAATTAAAATGGAAATCTCATCCAAAATTTCACAATGTTCCAGAAAAAATGTCCTTTCCCCATTTTAATTCCAGACCTTTGTATTCCTTATCTCCCTCAGTTCCCATCCAAAGTCTCCGCTAATGGCTTCGAAGTATCCCTGATATTCTTTCACTCTCCTGCTGAGCCAGTAGTGTGGCAATTGGCACTGCTCTGCTGGAATCTCACTCTTACCTGGTTTGTTTTCTGGTTTTTATCTGAGCCGTCTGTGTTTAATCCCAGATTTACTCATAAAAAGGATAAGTCTCGATAAATGGGTAAGGGAAAGGTTTCTGAGACACAGAATGAAAATATCCAGAGTCCTTAAGCAGTCTGTTGGTGGATTACGTCAACTCAAAGATAGATTTTGCTCCCTCTGGCTCATCAAATAATCTGATTAGCTGGTGCTGATTATGCTGGGCATGATGCACTGTGTTCTGCAAACCAGACACAGAACGTCCCTTCTCTGTTGCCTCATGTGCTCCTGGACAGCCTTATTTATAATAAATCCCATTTTCACTTTTGCCGACCACTAACAGCTTTGGCTGGAATTTGGGCCGTGTTAAAGCCACCTGATAACGCTGCCTTGCTGCACAGAAGTGCTGGGCTCCCCTAAAGCAGAAAAATGTCTCAGTTTTTGCCTCTCAGCTCCACAGCCACTGGGTTAACATCTACGACTTTTATACAATGTTTGAGGAGGGGTGATGCCATCGGGGGGCTCACAAAGGCCGGGAGTTAGAGGAAGGGGCTGCCTAACCCGGCATCAAAACCAGTGGCAGCATAATGTGGTACTTTCATCTCCTCCAGCCCCATCTGCCAGAGCTGGAGGAGTCAGTGTTATGCTGACCCCACACTTCATTTTCTGCTGCCAGAAGCATTTTGGAGGGGTCCAGGGGGTTGGGGATTGTTAAAAGTGTCAGTGGTGAGGGCGAGAGAGACAGCGGCCATTGTGCAGAGCCATCCAGGCTATTTAGGCCTGACATTTCTGTACAGCAGTAAATTTATGGATTTCAGTCCATTTTTATAATGGATTTTTGTCTTGAGTCCTCACATATGTCTTATATGCCCCTGAAGGGACTCAGGCTGCTGCATCCTTTTAGAGTTGCGTTGTGACTTGTCACTGCCATCCCTGATGACTTTCAGAGTGCATCCAAAGAGCTCTTTGCATTTTCCTGTTCTATTTTCCCTTCCGCTTTGTTTTTAACACCCTGTCTCACATTTTCCTCGATTCCCTCTCTCTTTTCCTCCTCTCTGTCCTCCCCCCTGCATTCCTGTGCTGTGACAGACCTGCTGATGCATGCTCAGAGCGACGGCAGCCACGCTGTGCTCGCCATCTGGGCCGGGCAGCTCCTGCAGTCTCGTGGAGTCTCCAGATCCACACTGAGTGCTGGAATACAGCCACCACGTCGCCTCCCAGATTCCCGTTTTTCTCCACGTGTGCCGCCTTTCTGTGGGCCACAGACTCCTTCACCTACTCCAGGTCTGCCCAGCTGAGAAAAGTTTCTAAGGTTCCCCGCTCACAGGGCTCAAACCCTTCAGCTGGAAAGCCCTATCCTGATGGATTTACTCCTTCACCCCCTTTCTCTGCTCCATGTGGAAGGAGAGAGAAAGCAGGAAAAATAGGAGAATGTGGAAGCTTTCAATTCACTACTACTCTACTTTTAATTCACTACAATTTTACTTTTAACCTTCTTCTTTTTGCTATTGAATATTTGTTCCTCACTTCAGAGTGAGGAGGTAACGAATCACAATAGACTTTAGACATATATCTGCAGTTTTTCCAAGCTAGATTTGTTTATTCTCTATCTTTCCTGGCTGTTTTGGCCCTGAAACCATCACCCCCACACACTGACTACTTGGAGAGCTGTGAGGAGTCTCTTGCCGGCTCCATGGATGTTCTTTCATGTCCCTTCCTACCCAAGGCATTCTACGGTTCTGTGATTCAGCCTCCTCTGACTTCACCCTTGCCTGGATAGGGGGATAGTGATCTAGCAATAGCTGAATACTTTTATGATTCAAATCTAAATGGGAAAAGCAGCCACAAGAATGGGATTTACTGGGTGTGAAGGCTCAGGCTGACTCAGAGGATGAAAAACTGGTAACAAATCAGTGAACCACTTAAAACATCCTGTTCTCAATAGCTCCATAACCGATGTTTCCTTTGGATTTTTCTGCCTTTCTATTCCTCGCCCTTTATCCAAGTGTTGCAAGCCTTCCTTGCTCCTGAAAACAGGATAAAGCAACGGCAAGAGCAGGATCCGAGGAGCTGGTTGAATAGGGAGCTCTGCATATTCAAAGTTCAGCTGGTGAGAAATAACCATCTGGTGAGCACGTCCATCCCTGCTCCTGGATGAGCTGAGGATGAATCTCCTAATGGGAGCCGGCGCTCTGCCTGAGAGTGAGGAGTTACCAGGGTAAAGAGAATTACATAAGAGCAAGATCTGCACTTAGACATCACTAACTAGATGTAATCTTTGCACTCAAGCTGAGGTAATTCTGCTGCAGCACAAAAACACTCCATGCCAGCAGAAAATAATTAGGATTTTGTCTTTTTTTTTGCTTACCTAAAGCACAATTTTGTGCCACCGAGTCCCCCCAGCTACTACACGCAACAAATGTGCTCCTGTGGAATGTTTCAATGGTTGCTTTCTAATTACAGCTTTGGGTATCATTTGCTCGGGTATAAACAGGGTGAATCAGAACAGAAACCTCAGTGAGGGTTGAGGGAAAAGGCCTTTTACTAACAGCGAGCATCAGGACAGGAAAAAATCAGGGCATCTTGTAAGGCAAACTGCTCATGTTTAATAGGAGACAGTGGCAATTTGCAACTGAGGATTGCGCTGAAAAAATCCTAAATTTATAAATCCTTTGTAGAAAAGGAAGGGAACTTCCCAGCCATCTGCCTGGCTGGCTGCCTGCAAGGCTCACACCTCGCAGGCACAAAGGGTTCCAGGCTGGTGGGGCAGCTCCAGGCTGACGAGGAGTGAGAACCAAGGGGGTTCTTAGCTGGATATTCCTGCAAAATCACATCACTTGTGCACGTTGCTTGGGTTTTATCAAATCTGTGAGCTCTGACAAGGAGATTTACTATCAGTTCTTGTTCTAGAGGAAGAGGAAGAAAGGAGAGTGGAGTTAGGATGGCTGAGGAAGGTGGGGAGTTACAAGAACAGGGATTTATGATTGAGAAGGGTGGAAAAAAGAAAGCTGGAACACATGTACGTGCAAATGATATTTTTATATCATGGTTGTGCCGTGGGTTTATTGGGAGGCACGTGGGGTAGTTGTACAACTCTGTGTGAAGGCACACGAGCTGCAAGGCCTGAGCAAACCCAGCTCTGCAAAGGAAGGTTCCCAAAATAACAGCTTAAGCTGTCAAATGAGTATGACTGTTCCAAATTCCTTCCTAGGGAGTTAAAATCTCTCCTTAAACTGGTGAAAGGAAATGAAAATTTTGGGTGGGATATAGGAAATCAGTACTTGCTTACAACTTCTGCTAACTCTAACAAAAATATAATTATCTTTCTGACATTAAAACAAAACAAAAAAAAAGATGCTCAAATACCAAATCTATTGAGGACTGGACTATCAAGCCATGTAGATTTTGATTTGTCTCCAAATTAGAAGTCTGAAAGCTCTTATTGGATAAAATAGATGTGTAAATATCAATGTTCTAAACTGCTGAAAGGTCATTCCTCTTGTATTTTATTGTTTAAGTCTAGAACAAATGGCAAACTCCCGCAAGGTAAACCTGGAAGGAGACACCAGCAGCTTTTTGAGCTAAAGCCAAAGACATGGCCTTAGCAATAAAGTCACCAACATCAAAAATGTCAGGTAATTGGGAGATGCAGCCCAGGATTTGCTTTTGCTCTGGTAAATAGTTTCAAATTCAATTTTAGCAGGTGTTCTCCTTCGAATACTATCCAGGGACCCGTTTCACTACTCAGAATGCTTCTGTTCTGCAGCGCAACTCTGCAGAGATTAAAATCTCTTAGAATCACAGAATTCTTTGGAATTATTTTTTTTCAGTTGGTCGTAATGTTTTTCCAACCCAAGTCCCTCTGTGAGTCTATGGATCTATGATATTCCTTGTATTTTCATATCTTTTTATTCAGTCTAATCTATAGCAATTCTTTCTGGAAATTTCCCCCTGTTGTACAGTTGGGGCAGCATTCAGGATTTACCCCAGCAGCTCTTCCATCATCTGGCCTAGATGCCAAGAGCAAGGGATACATTTTCTGGATGATTTCTAAGAACAGAGATGGTATAATTCCTTAGGAAAAGGAGTATTTCTTTTACATGACATCCAAGTCTTATTAAAAAAAAAAAAAATTGTCCCCCTTTTTCTACAGCTGCGTTTTGAGAAATGCACCAACTTGTTCAGTGGAGTCAGAAAGAGAATTTAGTAAATAATTAGTCTGGGAGAGAGAAATCACATTACCCTCCCCCTGCAACAGTTCTCGATGTTTATAGGGAACTAATTTAATCGCAAATGAAGACAAATTTCTATTTCAGTCTCCATAAGTAATTACATTTTACTTGTCCTGACTCCAGTCCTGGTTGTTTGCCTGCTGGACAAAGGGATTTTCTCTATCACTGCTCTGCTGGAACATCTCAGGTGCTTTTCTTTGATGCTGACTGAGGGAGAAGGGATGGATCCAGCTGGTCCAGGAGGAGTTTCCCAATGCAACACCAAGCCCGAGGCATTATCTAACAAAGTCTGGGAATGTGGAATGAAACCATGGAAATAAGAGAGTGCTAAAACATCTGAGAAAGCCTGAAATAAAAAGTAGTAACTGCAATGGGGGAAAAAAAAAGTCAAGTACCAAATGATGTAAAACCCGTAAGGGAAAAGTGAGGATGTGGACAAATACACATTTTCTCTCAGTGAGCCTACAAGGGCAGCTTAAGGAAGATGCAGGCAATTTTTCAGTAGAAAGCAAAAAAAAAAAATTGCGTAGCCAGCACCAGGACTGAACCCAAGGGCTGGCAGAGCTGCTGTTGCTGGTCTTTCCCTCCCAGAAGAGGAATGGGCTTTGCACTGTGGGGCTGCTGCTTGGATGAATCCTTCCGGCCAGGGTGGACATCCTGAACTCCAATCCCACACATTCACTGTCTTGAGTCAGGAACGGCTGGAATCCACATGCGGAGGAAATGCTGAAAATTTATTTCACAGAATCAATGTAGATTGAAAAAACCTCTGAGATCGAGGCCGTCCCATGACCCAACACCAACATGTCAACCTGACTGTGGCACCTGGCAGATTCTGGATGCCCACCCCTTAATTCCTTCAGCTGTTCCATAGCAAAATATTTGCCGAGCGCCGAAACAAATAGAGGACAGTCTTAAGCTGCAACCAGGGGAGGGGTTCAGGCTGGACACTATGAGGAATTTCTTCACAGAAAGGGTGATTTGACTTTGGAAGGGGCTACCCAGGGAGGTGGCGGAGCCCCCATCCCTGGAGGTGTCCAAGGAACGACTGGATGTGACACTCAGGGCTGGGTGACAAGGTGNGGGGGGGGGGACGGCGCGGGGCGCAGGCGGCTCCCAGTGCTCCGAGCGTGTTCCTGAGGGACGGATCCCGGCGGAGAGGTAAAGCCCCTGTGCGCTGACTGCCCTCCTCGGGCAGCGCTGCGGGACGAGAGGGCGCGGGGGGAACGGGGGCGAGCTGAGCCAGAGCCGGCCGGGGACCCGCTGCAGGGTCGGGGGGGCTGTAAGGAGACGCCTCTGGCGCGGCCCGGGATCCCGCTGGGATCGGTGTCCCGCATGGAACGGTTTGCTGAGGGAAGGCAGGCTGGCACAGCCTCGGTACAAAGGCAGGAAAGTCGGATTTTTTTCTCCCGTACCTGCTGCTCCGGACCCCGGGCTGTGGTGCCTCGGTGTGCCTGGGTGAGATCATGCCTGTGCTGCCTCCCACTTCTTCCCACCCTCCTGGTTTGATTTTGTTCGTGTTCGGTTGTGCCTGTGTGGATCTGCACGCGGTGGTGGAGTAGGTGATGGGAGTGATGGGTTGTGTCTGTGGATTTTGGATAGCAGAACTTCCATGATATTGCCTGTCCCATCCTTGAAAGTGTCCGAGGCCAGGTTGGACGGGGCTTGGAACAGCCTGGGACAGTGGAAGGTGTCACTGCCCGTGGCAGGGGCTTGGAACAAGATAATCTTTAAGGTCCCTTCCAGCCGAAACCGTTCTGTGATTCATTCTATGATTCTGTGATCACGTATTGTCGATGCTTTATCAGAAGTAAAGTACAGTGCGAGAAGTATCTCAAAATCGAGCTCGTCTTTGGGAAGCGAAGTCTAAACAAAAATTAGGAAAGTTGGATTAAGGAGCGAGGCAGACCTTGGTAATCCGCGCCTCTCTGTCTGCCTTCCCGGTCCCAGACTGCAGCAGCTCCCTGGCAGGATAAGATAAACTTGTCTGCGNTGGACACTATGAGGAATTTCTTCACAGAAAGGGTGATTTGACTTTGGAAGGGGCTACCCAGGGAGGTGGCGGAGCCCCCATCCCTGGAGGTGTCCAAGGAACGACTGGATGTGACACTCAGGGCTGGGTGACAAGGTGGGGATGGGGCACAGCTTGGACTCCGTATCCCGGAGGTCTTTCCCAGCCTCAGCGATTCAGTGATTCTGTGATCAGCTGCCACAGAGCGATGTTCTCCACGGCTGCTGCCTGGCCACGTGCCATCACAAGGAAGGATTTTTGAAGGATTATTCGCACAGGAAACTCCGAAGTCCATGTACTCTGCACCACGGTGGAGCCATGTGGAGGATGCTCTCTTCTCCACTGCTAAGACGCTCTGCGCGTTGCCGCCGGCGACCGAGGCGCATGTTTGGCTCGAGGAGGGCCGCGGGGTGCCGAGGGGTCCGGCGGGCCGTGCGGGAAGGGGAGCGGGAAAGGCCGGGAAGGGGAGCGGGAGAGGCCGGCCGGGGGCAGCGCAAGGGCCCGGCCGGGGGTCCCGCCCTGAGGGGCCGGGACGGGCGGCGCCCCCTGGCGCCNCGTGTTCGGTTGTGCCTGTGTGGATCTGCACGCGGTGGTGGAGTAGGTGATGGGAGTGATGGGTTGTGTCTGTGGATTTTGGATAGCAGAACTTCCATGATATTGCCTGTCCCATCCTTGAAAGTGTCCGAGGCCAGGTTGGACGGGGCTTGGAACAGCCTGGGACAGTGGAAGGTGTCACTGCCCGTGGCAGGGGCTTGGAACAAGATAATCTTTAAGGTCCCTTCCAGCCGAAACCGTTCTGTGATTCATTCTATGATTCTGTGATCACGTATTGTCGATGCTTTATCAGAAGTAAAGTACAGTGCGAGAAGTATCTCAAAATCGAGCTCGTCTTTGGGAAGCGAAGTCTAAACAAAAATTAGGAAAGTTGGATTAAGGAGCGAGGCAGACCTTGGTAATCCGCGCCTCTCTGTCTGCCTTCCCGGTCCCAGACTGCAGCAGCTCCCTGGCAGGATAAGATAAACTTGTCTGCGGAGGTCATGGATGTGTCTGTGAGTCCCTCGGATGTGTCTGTGAGTCCTTCCTTGGGAGTGACAGAATCAGCCTGTCCCCACAGCAGTCACCGCTCCCTCGGGAGCAGCGGGTGGGAGAAATGATGGAGAAGATGGATCCGGGTGTCCTACACGGCTGGCACAGCCCGGCTGCTGAGAACTTTCTGCTGCCACGGTGACTTTCAGCGATGGCAATAATGACAACTTTTTCTGGAATTCTTGGGGGTTGATGTAGTAAACAAACGTTGTTTGACGGGCTTTGTGGCTGTGCTTGAACAGTCTCTGCTCACCAGCTGCCTGCAGTGTCACAAGTGGTGGAGCTGCCATGTGAGTATAGTGCTTTGATGCATTTGTTGGTGCAAAAATGGAAAGGTGAGATGTCTTCTGTGTAGTAACTCCCTCCTTCTCCTCTTAGAGCTCGCTCTGGTGTGAGCAGAACCTTGTAACAGTAGTTCAGGAGAGATCTGTTGTAATTAGTTTTGTTTTTCCGTCTGCTTATCGGTCTGTGGTGACCACAGAAGAGATTCATGAGGCTTATTTCTTTTTTTTCCCCCCCTTTTTCAGTGGTTATCAGAGAGGGGGAAACAGGTGAGCAGCAGGAGGGGTTCTGGAGCTCTTTTGCTGGCCTCCTTCCGAAGGCCAAGCCGAGTTGGTGTCTCAGCATGTGGAATCTGGCATGTCATATGTAAAAGATCACCTCTGATTTAAGTCTGTCACAGCTTTTTAAGAGAATAAAGCCTTTGGACGCGTTGCATTTCGTGGGATTTGTGAAGCTCTAATTATGTGGTGTAGTTCTCTTGAAGGAAAAAGAAATTGCCACCTTTACTTTCCTTATGCTGCTTTAAGCAAGGGCAGGCAGGTGGGGGTGACACCGGCGAGGCCGTGATCTGTTCTTGTGGAGTTGTGTCCATTAGCATTTTCTCAGAAGTATAATTACAAATATTAATGTAATTGGAATGCTGAGTGGCGTAAAAGCATCAGCGGGATTCATCACAGAAGCGTGACTTTAATTAGAGACTAATTCCAGCTCAGAATGGGTCAAGGGGACGTTTTTAGCTTTGTGTATGGCCGTTCTCATTGTATGTTGTTTGACCTGTAAATTCCTCAGGGACAGGAATTCCCACCCATCTTTGGTGCCCTTTGCAAGAAGGATCTGTAAATAAGTCAGAAGTGTAAGTCGGAAATACTTTACTGATTGAATGGGAAGTTATTTTTAATACAGTCAATCAGATAATCAAATGTTCTCTCAGGCACTTTAAAGTGAGATTTACCGGCTCCTTCATGTGGTATTAACTTGGGTGTTAATGTTTCTCTTTCCAGCTTCTCTTTGCCATATCAGTTCTAGCACAACTTCAGATCAATACATTCTTTGTCGTGATGTGCCCTCTGCTAATCACAGCAAAGCATTTAGACTGCTCCTGCCAGTTCTCTTGGTAATCTCATGCCCTTTCCTCCCCCCAAAATTTGAAGACTGGGTTATTTTGGGCTGTTCAAAATTGATGTCAACAAGTAATCCTCAGTTTAACTGCATGAATTATGATCCACAGTCTCCTGGTACTAAAATGGAACTAAACTTTAGTTTGGCAGCTGAAAATGGCTGGCTTAGCTGTAACAGAGTTCTTAATTTTTAATTTTTTAAAAATAGTACTATATATGAGGAGGGAAACAAGACAAAGTTGAAAAGAGAGCTTTTTTCAACTCAACTGATGAAGAATTTGCCACTTCCCTCGTCAGATGGTGTAGTTTGGTAAAATCAGGTTAATAACATAGATAATTGTAACTTTGTAATGTCAGTTGAATGGACTTTGTTACACCCTAAAAAGAAGATGTCTGTCTTCAAATTAAGATTTCAAACATTTGGAATCCAGACACTTTCCTGGTACTTTTCATAGCATTTTTTGTGTAGCTGTCATTGCTTCAGCTTGCACAGGATTGTGGCTGTGCTCATTTTTGCATCATCAGTGGCTGGAGCATAGCTGCTCTATGTAGTTAATTCTTTTGGAACTTGAAGTGCAAGATTAATAATTACCTCTTTGGGGTCTACCAGTTAACGTGCTTTAAAAGAAGAACTGTGGTACTTCCACAACCGTTCTGAGAATATGTTAATCTGTAATAATATTTATGATTCTGTGTTTCCTTCTTTGGTGGCATAGGAGGGTGTTGGGGAGCTCTGTAGTCAAACTGGAGTTGTGTCCACCTGCCGTTTTTCAAAACAACTTTTTTTCCTGTGCTGGTGTCCTATTTATGCAGAAACTCACTTTGGTGAAGACCAGAGAGAGGAGAGGTGTGCAGGGGATGGAGCTGGGAATGAGTGCAGTGATGTTTGAAGGGAGAGCTGTCTTCCAGAGGGGGCTGATATGGAGTCCCTGGTTCAAGAAAGCAGAAGGAATAGTAGATTTTTTACAAGGGATGTGGGGAGGTAATACAGGAAAGATTGGTAGTGACTGATATGTGCAGAGCATCTTGCCTAGGAAGCATCCAAATCTGCAGCCCTTTTGCATTTTCTGCTGTACAGGAGATATAATTAAGTTGGCATTTTTCCCTTTGGATATTTGGGTTTGTCCTGATGTAATCTGTTCTGCTTGTTTTTAAGACAAGGATGCTACTGCGTGGTTTGTTGTTGGGTTTTTTGTTTGTTTGCTTGTTTGTTTGTTTTTTGTTATGTCTACTAAGTTGCATTGTTTTTTGCCGAGAATGGCTTGCAAATTTTAAATTAAGGACAGTTATTACTTCGAAGAAAAATGCTGGAGAAGACACAGGATTAAAGGTTATCCTTAAGATTAAGTTCAGAATTGAGCTGAAATTACCTGAAGTACTGAGAACTAGGTACCAAGCGAGAAGCAGACACGTAACCTGCTTTCCAGGAAGCGGGGGGCTGGAGGGATGGACCTGTGCCTGCTTTGGCAAGTGTAAATAGGGCTGTGTAAGTAGGACTTGTGTCTGCAGCTGGGACTTGTGAGCAAGGAGCCTGCGGCCTTCTTTTCTCCTCCTTCCCGCTGTGCCAGAAGCCAAGACACGGTGCTGTTTTATTTGGGTTATGTTTGCCATTACTTCTGTAATCAAACATTCGGGTTTAAAAATCCTCCATGTGGTTTTTTGACTTCAGTTTGATTTAGCATCTGGTCCCGAGAAGCTGGTTTTAATAAAACAGAGGAAGCGCGGGTTACTGAGGAGCTTGTGGGCATTAAGAAACGGCGGTAAGGTATGTCGGTTTTCTTGGTAACTTCTAGATATTCAGGAGTTGGTGTTCCTGAACTAAAGAAAACTGTCAGAACCATGATTTGTGTGACTCTGGAAGGAAGAATAAACTTGAGTGATCTGGGGGGCTTGTTGTTGTTTTTGTTTTTTTTCCCAGTGGATTAGAACTATTTCGATCAGGTAATCTTTTGTGGCTTTGAATTTACGCACGCTTCTATAGGCGCAGTCATTTGAAAACCGTGTGGCTCTTGGTGTATATACAGCTGATTATCTGGGAAGAAAAACTTCTGTCATAAATCTCATAGATGTGTATAATTCCAGCAAAAAATAGGAAGTTCGCCTTGTGATGGTGGTTGTTGGTTTATGAGGGAATCTTGTTTCTCGTGGTTGTGAGGACTCTAAGTGCACTGTGAGCTTGACTTGTGCCTCTCTCAGGCTAATGGGCTTGAAAGTGTTCCGTGAGTCTCCATTCATCTTCCCAGTATCGAAGCAGGGATCCATGAGACAGCTGGCATATTTATTCCTTGCTGTTATTTCAGTACTCCTCGGGAACAGCCTCACTTTACAGGTCTTGGATTCAAGTGTTCAGTACATACTTTTGGTTTTTACTGGTTCTCGCTGCCCGGATAAGTCGGGTGTTTTGTCCTGGCATCTGAACCATGTCTGATTGTCACTGACGTGATCTGACGGGCCAGTGGCTTCAGGTTTTACCTGCGAGGGCTTCCCCTTCCCGAGTGCCTGCTGAGAAGCTCCTTCTTATCTTGCTGAAGGGCTGAGATTGGCTGCTGGACTATTTACTTTTTATTTTTGACCTCCCCATTACTGTTTAGCTTGGCTGGGATAAAAAGAATTGTCACCTCATGGCTTTTAAAGGGTTTATTTAAAGAAGGTTGTTCTTTTTAAAGAAGTGTTGCCTTTAGTAGAAACTTACTCCCACCCCAGAATTTATTACTGTTTTAGAGCTGTTACTCTGAAACTTTCCAGCAGTACAGAGTACCCTGCAGTGATTAACTCAGAGATATAGATTATGACTAAAACACAGATTGCTAATCTGTATTAAATTGTATGAGGTTAAAAAAAAAGAGTTTTTAAAAAAAGAACTGGTATCACTGTCTCTAGAAGGAGTTTGGATTTATTTTCCCTGTGATATTTGACACTGGTTCTTTGCACTGTGTTAAGCACCAGCATCCACACTGGTGGATTTTGTGTGCTGTGATAATACCATTTTTACTTCTGTTTTTTTCTTTTTCCCTCTTTTTGATACTTTGCTGCCTTGCCAGCATCTTAAGGAGAACTGGGTAAAATGAGCAGAGTTCGTTTGGCTCACTTGAACTGGGATTTGCCTTAATTGTATTCCAATTGCAAACGCGTGTACCAGAGACAGTCCTTAGCTGTATCTGAGTGTGGCTTGCCATTAACTAGGAGCAAACTGCCCGATAGTGGCTGCTGAGTGTGTTTCCATGTTTCCTTTGGAGGCAGGTGGTTTTCCTCCTCCAAATGGTGATTGCGTGTAGCCCTGCTCTAATTTATGGTCAGCCAGTATTGAGGAGGTCCAGGGGATAATTACTAGAAAATGTTCAGGTCTTGGGGTAATGTTCCTGCTGTTGGACAGGTTTAAGTGTTCCAGAGTTTTGATGTCTGAGTCGGCAGTGTGTTTTCAGTCCGAGCATGACATCTGCTTTTCCTCCTTGTGTGTGAGGATGGCTGAGAGCTAAACAAAAATGGGTCTGGTGTTTGAGGCACAGTCTAAACACCGATAAACTGTTATTGTATCTGACCTCACTTTTTATAAAGAAACATCTTGTTCAACTTCTGTACTTTGTCCAAGGCTAATGTCTTTTTAAAAATGAAGTTTAACAGTTTTGTTGTATTGAGCGTGTTTGTTCCTGTAGATCTTAAGCCAGTATTCATCTGTTGCTGTTCATGGTCCAATTCATTAAATGCTGCTGGCTGTATTTATGCAAATGTTCTATCATAGCTCATTATTTTAAATCATTTTGCTTGGGTTTTGATTAGTATTGTGTGGGAGATGTTGTGCATTATGTAACTGTTGATCTGCTTACCCTGGTTTGCCCAAATGGTATTGGTTTCTAAGCAGTTGGTTGTATTTAGTCCATCCTAATGTGTAGTAACATCTCATCTGGACAGTCGTTCACTTTTAATTGAGGTTAAAATAAAAAAAGCAACCGTGAAAAAGAAAGAGAACTGATCTGCCAGCTGCTGCTGTGGGGTTTTTATAGGTTGTTTTCAGCAGTTGAGATTTGCCTGTCCTTTAGTCACAGCTTTAATAGAGCTGTATGGAGTTTCACCCATTTGAGATGAGTAACGAATAAAATGCAAACTTGCACCGTGCAAGTTATACAAGAGAGTTAACTGTGGTGGCTGAGAGCACAGAAATGCTTCAAGAAGATAAACATTAAAAAAAAAAAAGCAGAAAGAGAAAATGTTTACTATTCTCAAATATCTGTTAATTCTGTGATGGGTTTCCAGCTTTCGCAGAGCGTCCGTTTACATTAGGTTGTAGACCTAATCATAAAGTTCATTGTCAATCTGGTATTTCAGATGTCTCCAAAGATCTGAAACCTCCCAAATGTTTCCTTCTTACTGCGTGGAGCGTTAGCAAAATTGGACCTCCTCTTGCATTAAAGCTGCATATAAATTCTTTTGCTTATGAAAAGTCAGCAGTTGGGTTGGAAGTGTGAATAGAATATTGAAAAGAAAGCTGAAGCAAAATCAGCGTAATTTTTCTGAATACCATAAATACCTAATAAAGTAGGTTTAAGATGCTTTGAAATGAGATACGAATCCATAAAGCAGAATGAAAACAATTTTTTATTAATTTTATGTAAACGAAACCCATCTGAATTCACCCAATGAACAGACTTCTGAATGTGTTCAGGAGTTAAATCTCACTTTCTTGCTTTTTTTGGTTAAGAGAACTGTGTTTTTTGCACTGTGTTTCTTTTTTGAGAGCTCAAGTCTCCTGGATTTTAACTCACTGCCCACTTACAAGATGAAAAGTTTTAGGTAGTGAGGCAGGTCATACTTAAAAATCTGCAATAAGGAGTATTTTTGGTGATCTGGACTATCAAAACTGAAGAAAACGTTAGAAGTCACTTAACACACTAGATTATAAATACTTAGTTACAACTAAAATATTTTCAGTTTTTCTTTGCTCATGCACCATTAACACCATAGTTTGCCTTGTGACGTGCCCGGCAGCGATTTGGTCTTGAACGGAATTGCGATTTGGGCCAGTCTTAGCTGGGTGATGCTTCTCTTGGACAGGAGCCGTGCCCCTGCTGCCGGTGTTGGAGGGAGCAGAGGAGCAGCTCCGCTCCTGTGCGGAGCCCCCGGTGACCGCCCCGTGTTTTGGCGGCGCGGGGAGGGGAGGATGGTGCGGTTTGACACAGCCTCCGGTCTTTGCTGTGTCTGCGTTCGGGAGCGCTTTCTGCGCTCCGGGGCTGCTGCGCGCCGGGTCCGGGTCCTGCTGCCTGCGCTGCAAACAGCCGGCTGGTGTTCCCTAAGGAAATCGGCATTTCCTAAGTAAAACCCCCACCTCACACAGCAGCTTGCGGGAAGTTATTTCAGTGCCCTTCTGTCGAGATGACGGAGTGTTTCCCCCTTTTTGCTGCTCTGTTTGGGACTGAATCGTTGCCTTTTTAAAGAACTGTCCTAACAACCAAAGCAGACTATACTTGCCTATTAATTCCTTGCTTCAGTGTGCTCGGGCTAATTCAGAAAATGCTTCGGTGTTTGTGGCTTTGCAATAATTTTTCCATTCTTTATTATAATGCGTAGATACTACTGCAAAGCTTCCAGATTCAGTGCTGATCTGATCTGCTTGTTCCACTGATGAGGTCAGGGTTCTTAATTTTATTAAAATTAATTTGCAGAGATGACAGTAGAGCTTATTGTTAGTTCCCATCAAACTATAGAAGCCCAGGTTCAAACTTTCTGCTTTTAATATGCTGATCTGTTCAGGCTTATACTGAATTATTGAGAAAGAAGAGCAATTAGTTGAAGGTAGAGTAAGTAAATTTGGTAAAGTAAGAGAAGAAAGTCAGTAAATTTCCACCGTGGAAAATTAGGCTAGGATTTGTGAAGGGCTTTACTTCTATACTCCTGAAGTGCTGAATTAATAGATTCTGCATTTGGTTATAGAGATCCCTTTTTTCCTGAATAAGATACTTCTGCTTATTTTGTTCATCTGAAAAGTTGCTTTAGTGTTTTTAAAATAAAGAAACCAGCCTGCCTTTCTTTTTGGAGCAGCCTATGAGTGGCAGCTGCATGGAGGGAGGGAGGGTGGTTGTTGCTTTGCCTTGCAAGTTTTAGTGAAGGCTGAAGCTGGCACCTTGAGCTCCCTTTCCCCCTGTAAATACAAAAGCAGTTTGATTTGAAAATCTGTACACGCGAACAAAAGGAGTTTGAGGTGGGAACACTGATTTGATGAGTGTCATGACGTAAGGTTTCAGCCAGCACAGATGCCAGCACCATCCCACCAAAAAATCTGTAGTGTGGACTGGTCTAAATCAGCATCTGGCCTGTTCACAGGGAGGGCTTGATCATTTAATGAAGTGGAGCTCCGTACTGTTCCTTGATTGAGCCAAAGGAAAAACAACTTCTGGACACAGGGAATAATTATATTGAGGGGAGTGTAATATATCCCATCATAAAAGTGGTATTCAAGAGCCTCATTGTTTCTTCCCAATTTCTGTGAGCTGTTTTGTGTTTTCTTGTGCACCTAGAAAGAATATTCTTGAAAGCTGAAAGAAAGCAAAAAACAAATTTCCAATTATGGAAATTGGGAAATTTTCCAATTATGGACATTATGGAAATTTCCAATTTTCAATATATATTATTATGTATGACTTTATGTAGTAAAAAGGTTATCTGATAAGGTTTTGCTGGGGTTTTTTGTTTGTTTGTTCCTTATTTATGAGAACTTAATATATTTTCCTCTTCAGTGCATTGATCTACTCTACAAGTGTGTCCAGAAGATACTCAGCACACTGTCTAAACTGATTAACTGGAATTTGTTTGAAGTTTTGTGGGTTTTAATTTCTTGTTTGCTCATGCTTTTTGGACATAAAGGCATGCACCTGCACTTCACAGTCACTGTGTTGCTATTTCTCCGTCACAGGAGGCACTCCATGATTCAGCTTCTGCTCTGTGAAGAATCTAAAATAACAAGTTAACTTGAAAACAGAGTCAAAGAAGTAATTGGGAAAAAATGTAATACACTTCAAACTGCTGTGGCTGAGTGGTGATGCTGTATCAGCAGTAAATCATAGAATCCCAGCGTGGTCTGGGTTGGAAGGGACCTTAAAGCTCATTTTGTTCCAATCCCCTGCCATGGGCAGGGACACCTTCCACTGTCCCAGGGTGCTCTGAGCCCTGTCCAGCCTGGCCTTGGGCACTGCCAGGGATCCAGGGGCAGCCACAGCTGCTCTGGGCACCCTGTGCCAGGGCCTCAGCACCCTCCCTGGGAACAATTTTTTCCTAATACCTAATCTAAACCTACTCCCTTTCAGTGAGAAGCCATTTCCCTGTGTCCTGTCACTGCAGTCCCTGATGAAAACAAAATTGGATGGGTCTGGTGTCTCTGAGCTCCAACTCTGCTCCCAGCAGACACCAGTCCCATCCGTGGGTAGCTACCGTGGTGGGTAGAATTGGAGGTCAGAGCAAGTAAAAAGCAGTAAAACAGTAAAAAAACCCCCAATGCTGAATTTCCTGACTGTACTTGGTGTTGGCAGAGCTGTCAAGGAAGAGAAATTGCATTGCTCTATTGAGCCTTTTTATATTCTTCATAATAACCCAAGGCCTCGTGTTTGGAGGTGGTGAGCTCATATCTCAGAGGCTTTCAAAGCTGCAGGTACTCACCCTCTCTAAGAATTATGTCTGAGAGCATCTGCTTTTTAAGGGGCACAGAAGATAATTGCAGCTCAAAAGCTGATCTTGTGATATGTATGAAAGCTTTGCTGTAACGTGGGATGTCCTGAGCTATTTAGTTTCCTAAGTAGTATCTCAGTACTTCTTTAATTGTTTTTGCAGCCAGCTGCTTTCCAACTTGAGCTGCAATCTCCTTTCCCAGTCTTAAAATCACTAAAACAGATGATGCCTTGTTTTCATGCCCCATCCCAAATGTGGGTTGGGATTTGTCTGCAGTGGGAACTGCTTTGTGTAAGGCTTTACAAACTGGGGCAGGGAAGAAACCATTTCCAGTTCCAGATACCCATCACACACTGTTTATGGATTTGATGGGAAGCATCCCCTGCTCCAGCCATATCAGCTTCTGCTCCAGTAGGAATTATTCTCAAGCACTGGAGTATTGGGACAGCCACTTTTGGTGGTCCTTGGTGGCACAATCTGTTGGTGGCAGTGGGAGGGTGCCCGGGCAGTGTGCTCCTGCCTTCTCTGTTCTGAAACCCGTGTTCAACTCTCTTGTGTTTCTAACTACAAAACATTAATTCCTAAAAAAACTCGACTGTTTCTAGAGAGAAGAAGCTTATTAAGAAAGTAATTAAAAACCTTATTTTGGGAATTGGGGGAAAAGCTTTGACCAAATGGAATAGATAAACCTCATGTCTAGTGTACTCATATGGGAGGTGTTTTAGTAAAGTAGAGAAACCTTTTTTCCTTAAAGTTCCCCAAAAGTCTTCTTTGTAAAGTCACCTTTAGTAAAATCAAATCAACTTCTTATTCTCCTGTATATATGTATGTATTTTTCACTTACTTTTTCACAGATACAGGGAACCTGGTATGATCCTGCTTCTTTTTTCCCCATTATAAATGGGCATGGACATCTGTCAGGAATGGTGGAGGGGAAGCAGCAGGAAATCTAATTGCTTTTTCAGCACATTCCTCAGTCTGACACAGTTTTACAACGTAGAGGTGGGAGTGAAGTGCTCTGCAGGCTGTTCAAACCAGTACTGTGGAACCCGAGCTTTATGAGAGAGCTTTCTGTGTTCCTGATTGCTCCTCTGCTTTCATGCAGCATAAATATGGATTGCTGTGGAAAAGGATAGTGCTGCCCTCTCTGTCCCGGCCATGCGATAGCCCCTCATTCATGCAGCCACCTGATCTGGTGAATAGATCACTTGAGCTCTTGGAAAAAAACAGTGTTCTGTGCCCGAGTCCTCAGGAGGAGATAGTAGGCATAAGGGTGGCAAATTTAAGTAGAAGTTTTAGCTATGCCTTGGTAGAGCAAGGTGTGTGTGAAGGTATTTCAGTGAAGAATGTACTAACTTGTAAAATACTGGCTAATTGGGGAGCAGGCATTAACTAATTTTGGGGTTGTCTAGTTTTGAATTTAATCCTGGTGTGCAGTTTGTGAGCTTTTGTTTCCTAGGCTCTGGGTGGTTTTGTTAGCTGAGGGAGCTGCAATATGATAAATAAGAAATGTCGGTCAGGTGATGTGATGAGTTTGTATTTAACCAGTTTTGCATTCTTAAAACCAGCACTTGGTTGGGTTTTACAAGCTGGGTAACTATTCTGGGTAAGGGAGGAAATGCTGTGTACGTTTGTCCTTTATCTACCTGCCTCACCCTTTCCCTCTATTATGTTCTCTACACGAGGCTTTTTCTGCCTTCCCCAGCCTAGGCTTCAGATTGCAGTGAGAGTGTTCCTGGATGTTTTGGGGTGAACTTGTTGCTTGGATTTACTTCTTTCACTTCAGCAGATTGACCACTTGTATGGCGACCGTTTTTTTATAAATAGTGGTTTATTTTAACCAGTCTCTCTTGGCCTCAGCAGGTCATGACTGGGTTTAGCCAAGTAAGTTGGGATTAGAATAGGTGTGGCATTTAATAATTAACTTTCTGGTTACTCAGGTCCAGTAGGAAACCTATAATGAGTCTGTTTTCATTTTGTTTGCAGGAATAGTTATCTGCTTAGTCTCATCCTTCGTATTTGGCAATCTGAAGAAAAGGTCTTAGCCAGCATGAAGACAGAATCCCCTCTTCATTAGAGAAAAAGTGAGTGGGAACTGGGTTGAAATCTGAATTTGTAGCTTGAAAATACTGTCTTAGCCTGCCAGCACACACAGCTTGTGCTTGCTTTCAAGTGGCATTTTCACTTTGTAACACTACTGATGCGGGTGATGTCCAGTCAAGACCTAGTCTTGGTTAAGCACATTTATAAAATTATTGTATACAAAATTCAAATTATAAGCATTTTATGTAAATTCCAACACCTCCCTTTTCTGAAAGAACTGCTTACTCGTTGTGTAACTGCCTGCCTGATACACTCCTTCCTTCCAAATCCTCTAAGGTCTATTACAGGACGTTACAGGACCTAGACTTTGTGTTCCTTTTCTTGTACTGCTGTATTCATGTTGAGTTTTATTTTAATAATTTAATATTTATAACTTGTTTCTTGTAGCTGTGCTGGTCTCTTCTCTAGTATTCTCAGTGCTTAATGTGTATTCTGAATTTGTTTGGAAGTCTCTGTGCAAATTTGAGGAGTTTCAGAAGTGCAGGACTGAGTTTTTTTTTCTCATTTCTGCACCAGTAAATCCTGAATGCTGCATGTAAAATGCTGGTAGGTCAAGTCTTACCCTTTTCGTAGTGATTTTACTCCTGCTAGATGTTGTAATAATATAAAAAAAACCATACTGCCCGTTTGCCCAGCCTGATTTTTTACATCCACCGGGTTAAATCTCATTAATCTGTTGTTTTGAACAGCTCCTTTGCTGGCACTGTGTACTGATGGTGTGCTCTGACTCCTCAGCTTTCTGCCCGCCGCAGTTCATTTCAAGAAGTGCACGATGACAGAGCGTGGGATTAAATGGGCCTGTGAGTATTGTACATATGAGAATTGGCCTTCTGCAATCAAGTGCACCATGTGTCGTGCCCAGAGACCCAGTGGAACAATTATCACAGAAGATCCTTTCAAAAGTGGTTCCAGTGACATCGGTAGGGACTGGGATCCTACGAGCACTGAAGGAGGGAGCAGTCCTTTGATATGCCCGGATTCCAGCGCGAGACCGAGGGTTAAATCATCCTACAGCATGGAAAGTGCAAATAAATGGTCGTGCCACATGTGCACGTACTTGAACTGGCCCAGGGCTATAAGGTGCACCCAGTGCTTGTCTCAGCGCAGGACCAGGAGCCCCACGGAGTCTCCTCAGTCTTCGGGCTCCGGGTCCAGACTGGTCCCTTTTTCTGTGGATCCGTGCGAGGAATACAATGACAGAAATAAACTGAACACAAGGGCTCAGCACTGGACTTGTTCTGTTTGTACATATGAAAACTGGGCCAAGGCCAGGAAATGTGTTGTGTGTGACCACCCCAGACCCAACAACATCGAAGCAATAGAACTGGCAGACACAGAAGAGGCTTCTTCCATCATAAACGAGCAAGACAGGGCTCGGTGGAGAGGCAGCTGTAGTAGTGGTAATAGCCAAAGAAGATCTCCACCAACAACCAAACGTGAATCTGATGTGAAAATGGACTTCCAAAGAATTGAATTGGCTGGAGCTGTTGGCAGCAAGGAGGAGCTTGAAGTCGACTTCAAAAAACTAAAGCAAATAAAAAATAGAATGAAAAAGACTGACTGGCTGTTCCTAAATGCTTGTGTCGGTAAGTTGTTTACTGCTACCTTCTGCTCTTGCGCCCGTGGCGAAAGTATTTTGGGAGAATGAAGAATTAAAACAGAAACTTGGCATTTAATTTCCAACCAGCTTTTTTTATCTCTGCATTTCCATTTAAAAAAGTAAGCCAAATGTAGAGGTTCCTGAAATAGCACCTGCTAAGAGAGGCTGTGAAGTTCATCCATAATCTGAACAGGGTTAGACGTGTCTCTCAAGTGTACTTGGACTTTTTTGACCTTTTGTAGAAATGGATATTCTTGTAACCAAATCCTGTTCCATGTAATTTTCAAAAGGTGGAAAAATTAAAAAGCAAATCCACAGAACATGAGTGCATCTAGTACTCTAAAAAATGCCATTACTTGATAATTAAAATTACTCTTCTTTTTGCTGTGGGAAGACATGCTCTGTAGAGTCAGCAGCTGCAGCTTGGGAGTATTTGTAAACAGTGTAGAGCTTGCAACAGTACAAGATGCTCTGTCAGATGTTAAAAATAACACCAAAATATGTAGCTCCAAGAAACTGCATGTGTAATACTGACCTTGAAAGTAATAATGTTGTATTAATACACATACTGTGTTGTAAATGTTTACAGGCTTTCTGAAAGTATTTTTTTAGTCAGCTGCTTCAAAAAACATTCAAATACCAATTTTGTTTTGTATTTTAGTGCTTTCCTCAGGAAATGCTGGATAATTCTCGCAGTGCTGTTAAAGAACAGAGCCATGTGAGAGCAGGGTTTTCTTCAGTTATTGACCTTGTGAGTTCACTTTCGTGCTGTAGCTTCCCAGAAGCAGATACCGTGTGCCCCAGCATACGAGCAGGTTCAACACTTGAAATACGCAACTATTTTTAGAGTAAAACACTTCGTTTGAAACTCTGGCTCTACTTGTATGTCTCATGCTGCTCCTTAATGTTTCACAAAGTCACTTCATGGTTGTTGTAATCAAGAAACTAATTAGTGGAGCTGCTTTGTTTAACGTATTTGATCACGTGTGTTTTTTGTGGGTATGCTGTGTTTGGTTTCTCCGAGCTAATAAATATTCGAGTTTATTTTTGTGTTGTGTGAATAGTTAGACATGCACTCTTCCTTTTGGAATGAGATACCTCAGTATTTCCTGATACCTTCAGTTCCTTACAAGCTTTTTTTCTTCTGAAATGAACAGCTGAAATTCTGTGTGGTATTTTTTTAAAGTTATTGAATACCAAGAGTCAGTTGTTGGAGGTTGTCCCGATGTCTTACAAGAATATTTATCTTGCATTCTGATAGCAATTGTATTAAATATTAGGGTATTTTTCCCCTTTGGTTTTTCAAAAGTGATTTTTTTATTTTTTTTTTTAACTATTCTCATGTTACTTAAATTATTTCACACTTTGTGATTTAACCTGTGTGGGAAGGGTTGCATTTATATTTAAGAACGTGGGTTTGCAAGTATTTAATGTTGCTTATGACTAAATAGTCATACATAAACCTCAAAACCATGTTCATAGAAATTTTTTAATGCAATAATGACTTGGTTTGAAGGGATCTTTGTGAGAAAGGCAGAATGCAGATGGAGTTGTGTGCTCATTTTTACTGTTGCCTGCTGAAAGCTTTCATGGATTTCTTTCTCTAACTTAAACACCCACTATACTCCTGGGGGAGAGGACTGATGGGGAGACAGGAACCAGCAAACAAAGCTGTTAATTATCAGTCCTTCATCTCAGAATTTCATTTTGCATATTACAGATGTCATTTTTTTCCAAATAACTCCCTGTAGTAGAAATAACCGTAGGAAGAGTGGAAGTTGGATTCTCTTGTGCTTATCTCTGCTTGTTGTGCAGTGCATCTGGACTGGAAAGGTACACCAGTTTAGCCAGTAATCATTAAAGCAATAACACAGATTGCTGCTGGTGATCTTCCTGTGACATACTTGAACCAATTTAACTGTCAATTGAATGATTTTGCCCAAAGCATCTGTTTTACCATTGAAATCAATGGGTTACTGTGACTTAGTGAGTTCTGTTTTTTTGCCAGCTGGAGCTCTTGGGAAGTTCTAGATGAGCTGAACACTTGTCAGTCTTTAGCCAAGCAAAATTATAAAATATTACAAGTTCATGTTAAATGCCAAGTAAATTTGTGAACATTGATGGACCAAGAGTCTGTGTGTTACCCTGCTCCATCTGACAGATGGTGCCTTGTTAGGATTTGGGAACTTCAGACTGAAACCTTTAAGTTTAAGCTCAGTCAGTTTAAGCTCTCAGTCAGGAGAGTCCATTTGCTTTGAATTCATCTTTTGCAGGAGAGATGTTAAAACGATAACTTTTAACCCCCAAGTTAAAAATACAGATCAAAGCAGCAGGAGTAGGAGGAATTCTTGGCAGAGTGGTTATTTTCTTTTCTCTTAGAAGATACTATCTGTCAGAAGGTACCAAGGAAAATGTCTGATACTTTAGGACAGCTGAGTTTGGTTGAACTCCCTCTTCACATCTCAACACCAGTACAAAAGGCTTTTTACTGAATTTCAAATTTAATGTCAAGTTTCGTTAAAAAACCTGTATCAGACTACTCTTTTCCACATCCGTTCTTTTTAGCTGAAACATGAAGAGGGATGTGTATCAAGTAGATTGAAAAAGGTACTTGTATGTGTGTTTGGGATTTTTTTGGGGTGTTTAGTTTTTTTGTTTTGTTTTGGTGGGTTTTTTTTTTGTTTTTTTGTTTTTTTGTTTTTTTGTTTTTTTGTTTTTTTGTTTTTTTGTTTTTTTGTTTTTTTGTTTTTTTGTTTTTTTGTTTTTTTCTCTGGAGTTTTTTTTTTTTGGGGGGGTTGTTTGTTTATTTGTTTGTTTTGTTCTGTTGGAGGCATCCATTAATGCTTTTCCCACCTCAGTAAGTAAACATGTTATCAAGGCTTCCATTCCTTGCAAAGCCAGGCTGGACGAAATGTGATGAGTGCAACTCTTGCCTTTCAGCTTGAATAGTTTCCTTGATGGGGGATATTCCTTCCAAATGAGAAGGGTTAGTGGTATTCCCCCATTCAAACTCTGCCAGCAAATGTATCTGAATGCTGGTTTTTTTTATTGGCTTGCTTTTTTTCAGAGTAAATGTATCTGTTGAGTGATACTCTTTCTCAAAAAGATGAGATTTTAAACTGATTGATGTGGTTAAAATTTATTAAAATCCTAGCAGAAACTGGAGTAAGCGTGCCCAGATAACCTGGCTTCCTGCAAATGCCAGTTTAAATTCCAAAGAGGAATTACAAATGGTTTCTGCAATGACACCAATGTTTTCTACCATAGTGGCCTAGGATGAGATTAATGTTAAGTCCAAGGTGACTCATTTCTTAGGGGAGGGAATTGATGTATACTTTAAATTAAACTCTATTATGTTTTCTATAACTCATGGTACCTCTGGCAGGGACTGTCAGGGAGTCCTGGTGGCCTGTGGGACTTAGGGAATGTGATGTTCAACAATCAAGTGTTGCTGTGGGACCTGGTTCCAGCTGGTTCCAGGTGTCTGTGAATTTAAGGGGTACAAGTGGATGAGGATGGCTGTGCCTGTAAAACCTCTCTGGCATCCAGGGTTAGCTTGGGGGAGCTTCCCCTCCCCAGGCACTTCAGGGCTGGATTTGACAGTGATGCTGGCAGAGTGTGTTTGCTGCAGGGCACTGCTGGGGGTACTTGAGTTGTGAGTTCAACTCCTGAGCTTGAACTGCAGCCCACAGATTAAAAGTAAACTGCATTTCTTCTCCTTTTCCTTTCTCCTCCACGTGTCTATCACCTGCTGTGAGCAGAGTGTGTTCTTCTCTTGGGTCAGGTCAGTAAGGTGGACACTGCTGTCCTGGGCCAGATCTCCCTGTGGGGATGGTGCCTCCCGAATCAAGTAGGCACACATTCTTCTAAGCTCTGTGAAAGAAACCACTAAGAGTGTGTTTCTTAAACAAATCCAAAATATTTAGAGCAATCTGTAATGAATCTTGTTTTGCAGTACATCCTTAAAAGGACTGTTAGTTCGTTCCTAGTATTCCTACATACGTCTGCTTAGCTTTTCCTTTGTCAACTGCTCTATCTCTCCTCCAGGGTTTTTTTATCCCATTAGTTTTTTGAACCGGTGCCAGATGTGTTACCCAGGCCTCCAGAAACCCTGTGGGCGAGGAGAGTCTCCCTGTCCAGACACTGCTATGGAGTTGCCTTGGCTGTGTCCCGTGCTGCCCTGCAGCTCCGGGAGACACGGAGGCTCCTCCTGCTCCGTGTCCTGCAGAGCCTCTGGCTCTTGGCTGAGTGTTCCCACAGGCAGCCTGAAGACACTGACAGAAACAAGGTGCTTTCAGCTGGCACTGCCACCCAGAGTCGTTCCAGGTGCCCCTTTCTGTCCTCCTGGGGTATTTGAAAACGAAGCTTGGTTAGGGGATGTTTTTGTGGGGGGTTTGAGGGGTTCATTTCTTTTTGCTGGTTCAGTGAGCTCGAACTGGTTTCCTCATCACAGCCATGGTGCAGCTGAACCTTGGTGGTTCTGTTATGCTGAGATAAGGGAGTGGGAAGTGCATGGGTGGGAACAGGGTGCTGGAGGCCGGGGCAGGTCCCGCACCTTCCCTTGCTGGTGTCAGTCTCGGCCTGAACTGTTGAGGGAAGTGCGGCGAGGATTACTCACTGCCAGCTGATGCCACACTGGCCTTGGCAGGGGATGGCAGAGGTGCCTGCGGGGATGGCTGGGAGGGGGAGAGTCCCTGCTGTGAGTTGTACGGCCTGGCCTCCTTCCCCTGGGATAAAGGGAAGCATGACTCGGCTGCTGTGCCAGGTAGCAGTGGTGCAGCATCACAACTCTCACCCGAGATAAAAAATCTTGGTGTGTTGTCGTCTGTGCCTCGCACATCTGTCCTATCACAAATGCTTCACGTTTGTGTGTGTCTGTCTCTGAGACTGAGAAGAACTCTGCCTGCCTTTCTCCTTGGCAGAAAATCTTAACCTCCTGAAACACACTTTTAACTTTGGTCTCTTGACTGCTTTTCTTAAACACTGTGATATTTTATGCTAAAATTAATTGAATAAATGATCAAGTTAAAACCAGTTATTTCAATTTGCCTTAGACGCACTGATGGTTAACTTTAATAATTGACTTTAGTGATTTTCCACTGGCCAGGCTCCCTTTAGGGTACAACCCTGCAAGCAGCAAGGAGTGTGGGTACCTCTGACAGATTGGAGAGGGATAAGGACGTCTTTAAACAGTTGTTCTTACATCTGTGCTGCTTTATCTTGTAATGATACATTCAAAACATACTACATGGATTGGATGTAGGGAGAAGAGCTGTTTGTGTGGAAAAAGGAATAGCCAGTAGTCATCTTCTCGTGCATGGGATGGCTTCACTTTTTAAGGGACATGTCTTCTTGGAAGTATTTACTTCTTTTTTTAAGCTGATGCAAATTGCTGAGCTTGAAGAATCAAAAACCCCATAATATACAGAAGTTTCTGTCTCAGTGTTATTACCTGGAGAGTGATCTACCATTGATTGTGTGCTAATACTGACAAGGGAGGCCCTGGAAGTCAAAAAAGAGGAGAAGGAGCAGAAGGGTGTGGTTAGAGGCCCACAAAGGTTTTTCAGACAACCCCTCTCTTTTTTATCAATTGGTGTGTCATATTTGCTTGCAAAGCAGTCCTTCCTTCAGGAGAAATTCTTCCCAGGCTGAAATTGTGAGTCACTTAGTATCAATAAAACTGCATTTATGGCCACCTGATGTACCCCTGGTGAAGAGCCGGAAGAGCCTGAAGGCTGGCTCAGCTCCAGAGAATGCCACAGGTCCTCAGCACTCTGTGTTAAAGGAGCAGAGATTCTTAACAGGTGTCAGAATTAGGTTTTAGTGGGTCAGTTGATTGGCCTCTCACTTGCTGGCACTTAAACCAATCTCAGGATTAGTCCTTAGACAAGTAAACGAGAACATATATATGACAGACCACTGGCAGTTGTATCTGGAGCAGAAGAGAAGCAGCACAGGGCTCCATCTCTGATTTGTTTTATGTTACAGCAGCATCTGTCTCGACTTCTGACTTCTAAAATATATAACTTAGTTGTTTGAGCCATTTGTCTTCTCTTGCCAAGCAGTTCAAGGCATTGTCCCGGCCAGGAGGCACAGTGACCTCCTTGAGATGAAGTGTTTCCTTCTGCAGTCTGCTGGGATGGGAGAACCCCTTGCTTACGTGGCATTGCTGCCTCCTTGAATCCCAGAAATCCCTAATGCCCAGGTTCTTTAGATTGTCACAGCTGCATCAGTCTGCTTGAAAGAATTTGCCTACTTCATTTTAAGCAGGTTGTGCCAGTCCGTACTCCACGACTATCAGAAAGATACTGAAGTAAATAAAATAATTTTTTTTTTTTTACTTCAGTAAATTTACTGAAGTAAATACTACTGCTGCTGTAGTATTTTCCTTGGGAACTTTTCTCCCTGGCTGTTCTGAAGCCACTGGAACTGTGCAGTTAGGGAAAACAGGACTTGGTTTTCTAGACATGCTTGTAAACCTATCTTGCATATTTTCCAAGTTTATATAACCGTACTAAACCGTGTAAATATTTACACGTTCTAAAGAATAAACTTAATAGCACCTTAAACTGAAATAGTTTGGTTTTAGCAGCTAATTCTGGCTTATTTAATATGAGGGTAATATTGACATCTAATAAAGAAGGAAGTTGTAAAAGTTGGAGTAGCATCAAGATGGTACAAAGAGTTGTAATTGATTAATATTTTTTAAAATTTAGTCTTTTAAAATACCTTTCTTAATCTCTCTCATCAAATATATACTGAGATCGCAAATGTCTGTTCTGTGCTGTTTGCAAGGGGCAGGGCTTTACTAGAATAAGAAAAAACCTTGGCTCTTGGAGCTGTGGAAGTCTTCCAATAAGAGGAAATGCCCGAATTGCAAAATGGGAGCACAGTTGAACCTCTAAATGCAGAATTCTGACCTGCAGCTGTATTTTCTCATGACTTGAGTGCAGCACTTGGCATTCTGTCCTCTCCCTTAGGATGTCAGACTATAGTCAGAGTTTTTACATTAGGCCAAACAGAATTTTTTGGGGGGGCACACAAAGCCTGGTGTATTCAGGTGCGACAGCAAAGGGCCATCTCTGGAGGCCACTTTAAAGGAAAGCTGTGACTGTGTGGATCTGGAGCAGGCACTGAGTCACTGGGATGTGTTTGCCTTTGTGTTGCTCTCGGAGCTGATGAGGGCTGTGCCCTCACAGGGGGTTGAGCTCCTGGAGGCTCCCGGGTGTTCTGGGAACAATGTGAAGGCAAATGCCACTCTTCCCTTTGACATTTTAGCAGTCTGGGGAATGCAGTGGGTGTCAGTGGGGAATAATCCAACTGGCACAGGGCTGGATCAGGACACGATTCCGAGTCTGCTTGGGTAAGTAACGAGGCACTTCTCGTTGTGAAATGCAGGGAATTATAACATCAGTAAATATTTCTGTAGTATTTCTCATAAACAGTGTGGGTTTTTTTAAGCTCTGTTTAAATAGACTTAATGAAGTTGAAGCTCTCATCTCACAGAAATCAAAGCCTTTTTAGGAATGTGCCTCCTATTGTCAGTAGAAGCATATTCAGGTCTCATTTTGGAACGGTGATACTGAATTTCAGAATTGCCGGCATGGTGCACGTAGGCAAGTTCACCTCATGGTTTTGGGGCAAGATTTGTGTTTTCTGGTTCCTATTTCTGACAGTCTGCCTCTTATCACTGTATTTTGTGTTCGTTGCTGCCTTGGCTTGCATGGCCTGGCACTGTAAGCAGGATGTCACCTGATGGGCTGTCAGGAATTTCCCCTGTTCTTCTGCAGTGGCTGCAGTGGAGTAAGTATTTGGTAGAACAGGTAAAGAGAAATGTTAACTTTTCTTGCTGTGGCTCAGAGATGCCAAAGGGGTTTGTAATGCCCATAGGATATCAGCCCTGCAGTAGTGAGTTGGATTACACAAACAAAATTTTCCTGATGCTTCCCCCTGCTATAAAGAGTCATTTTTACCTTTTTTGATTAAAGAGTAGAGGATGACCAGATAAAATGCACACAGTCACATTGCAATCTCTCCATGAACTGTAGCTGTGCTAGTTTGTGTCATGTAGCACACCAACCCTGTATCTAAAATACCACTAAAAATACATTTATAATTTTTTTTTTAATAAGGCCTAGAAAGCATCTGCAGTTTGCCTGGTTTGGATGTATTAATTGATCTTTGGCTTCAACTTCATCAGCAAAGTTTAGAAATGTACTTTTTGACTGTCAGCTTATATAACAACTTTAGTAATTCTAGGACATGGGGCTTTTAGGAATGTCAAGAATTGCAAGACGTGGGAATAAACTTCCAGAACTGGCAGTGCTGCATAGAGCACATGTCACTGGTTTGGATCCTTATTGCAGCTTATAGTAGTTAGTGCCTGCAAAAGGCGTTGCCAAACCTCATGTGACCACCTCAGCATCAGCCTTAGACCTCAGTTGTTGCTGAGGTGTGATGAAGAGTGGGATGATAATAAGCAGCTGAGGGTGGGGGACTGGAAGAATAATTAAAATTATGAATTTCCCAGTAGTAGGCTGTAGTAAAATGTACTGCTTGACAGGCTGGCTGGCTGGAATGTGATTTGGCTCTGATCATCTGTCACCAAACGATCATTTTAGGGATATTTGTTTGAGTGTTGCAATTAACTGTGGATATTTGGATTCTCAGAGTGGCCACCTGCCAGTCTTGGGTGTGTTTGTATTGAGGGATGTGGTGGAAGGTGCAGATGTGGTACCAGGAGTCTCTCCTGGGTCAGTAGGAGTGGTTAAAATACAAAAAGGTGTGATGTGGCTTTTAGTCTTTAACAAGATGCTTCTCCTAAATTAATGTAATAATAAAAATTAAGGATATCATAAGATAGCAGAGAACCTGCTCTTCTATCAAATTTCTTCTTTCCCTGGATTCTTGGGTTTGCCAAAGTTGTGGTATAACTTGTTTTAAGAGGGCAGGCCATGAGAAATTGTCTGATTTGTTATCTGTGTACACGTGCATATCCACACACACACAAAAACGTCAGTTTGGAACATTTGATTGGAATGATCATTGCAACAGCCATGAGGAATTGCCTTAGCAGTGGCACAAATGTGCTTGCATGGAAATAAAGTTCTACACTTGGCACTTCTGACTTCTACAGAGCAACAACTAAAATTGGACAGGCAAAATTCATCTGGGGAGAATACACGGGCAGGCACTGAATGAGACAGTAGTGCTGGAGTGGGACAGGAATGTCTTCCTTGCAGGAGACAGACACATGCAGCAGAAAACAAAAAAACCCCTGTCCTTTATGGTTTTCCTTCTGCTGTGGCCTGTTAGGATTTGGGAATGAGTGGGTAGATATTGTATGAGTAAAATTTGCGCTTGAGTTGTTGTTTTAGAACTTCTCTGCTTTAGACCACTGTTGAATAATCAAACTTTTATCTGTGGAGGCTTGCAGAGCACAGTTGATAACTCCGTAGAGAAATGTCTTGCACTGATAATCCATTTTCCCCCTGCATTTCTTCTGAAAGCTTTATAATCTCAGCATTCAAAATGATACTTTTTGGCTGAGCTAAGAATGCTTTTCTAAATCCTGGATTAACCAGCAAGCCAGTGGTTAGTGTGCTTCTCTGCTAGCAATCACTTCAATTTGTTGTGTTGGAGTTTTTTTTAATTTTGGTCGGGGATTCTTGCTCATTTGGAACGCGGGGTTTGTTTGAGGGGGTGGGAAATGTTGTGGGTTTTTTCCTTTTTTTTCTTT
>VYZQ01005894.1:20759-35619 GCA_013400655.1 Mystacornis crossleyi | reverse complement strand
AAAGGAATTTTAATTAATGCTGTAGGTGACATTTAAGGAGTGTGAGCTTTGGCAACTTCTTGAACATTTTCAAGTGGTTTAAACATATCCATAATGACTTGTGTTTTCAAAATCACACTTGAAGTGTACTAAAATATAACAATCTGAGAAGCACAAGTTGAGGATCAATAGTGATGAAATAATTCTAATAGGCAGGAGTATTTATTTAGCAGCAAACTTAGAGGCTGAGCAGTTANAGGAAGGCTTTGATGATGCAGTGCATTGAATTTCCATGAAGGAGCAAAGGTAGGAAAGATCTAAACCAAGGGCAATTATGCACAGGAAGGAAGAGGATAAATCAAGGTAGTTTAATTGCTGCTTCAGTATTGGTTGTTCTGTCTGTTAGCAGAAGCACAGGTGGATTTTCTAGTTGACTTGCTTTGATTGACTGCAAGCCAGTCACACTGTGGCTTAGTGACTGCTGATAAAAGAGGGTCTGTAGTTCTTGAAGGAGTGAGGAGTGTTGCGCTTAAGTCAATGTTGTCACTTACCTATAACTCATTTTTGCGTGTTCTTGCTCGTAGTAAAGAGCAAAAATGGTGAACAGAAGGCTAGTGAAGTATTTTCAAGACATTCTAGTGCTCAGTCTGACACAGATTAGCATTGATTTGGTTTCTGTCTTTTTACTTTGGGCTGTTGCTTTTGGGTTTTGTTTTACTTCTCTGAAAAAGTGAAAAAATTCTGTCTCTGCTAATAAACACTTTTCCGCGTCTCCATTAGACTTCGTGTTAAGTGATTTCCGAACTGCAGTGCTGTATTTCAGTTTCCTTGCTTAAAAGCTAAGATTATTATCAAGAGAAATATTTTGTTCCTGAAGGGTTCTGAAGTTAAGGTTTTTTTCGCAAAATTCTTCTCTTTAGTAAGCATTGATAATGACAGTATGTAGAACTGACCAGATTGTGGTTTCACGTGGGTCCAGTAGTATTTTTGTAACACTTAACTGTTCTGACTGGCATAAAAGCACCTTCCCTCTTCTCACGTTAAGATCCCTACATTGGATGCACACAGCTCTGCTGTGGGAGTTGCTGTGCATGGTAAATCTATCTATTATACCTGGGTGGGGAGAAACTCTTTCTTCCAAGTCCATTCTGGCAAAGATCTGTTAGTAGAGTCTGCAGTGTTTAAGAACACAAGGAAAATTTTAGGCTTTCTAGAAGAAACAGCTTATCAGAAATCTACATTTTTGAACAAGTTGAGGTAAATGTGAAGCTCAGTTTTTGTAGTCTCTCAAATTATAATGATTAGTTAGATAACATCATCTTTCATGTGTTCTTGAATACATTCTTACACTGAGTAGAATTCAAATCCTAATCCTAATTAGGCAAAGGCAGGCAATGGCAGACAGTACTGGCTGCTGGAGAGAATACATACAGCAGAAGTATTGTTTCACCAACTAGTGGGTTGCTTTATTAAACCATTTCTTAAATATCTCGTTATTTAATTAAAATTGTTATAGCAGTGTGTTACTTAGGTTTGGTATCTAATTCTGCTGTAATTTTTCATTTATATGAAAATTTTGAAAATGTTTAAATCTGACTAAATAAACCACTTGTAATTATTCTTATATAACCATCAGCTGCTAATGATGATCTTAACTTCCAGAGATGGGATCATAAGCCTAATGTGTTGCAGTTTGTTTGCTTAGATCTTTGTCTCCTTTTGTATCTAACACTAGGGCACAGAAAAAGTCAGATTAAAGACATGGAAATAACTCCATGAAGTTCTGCTTTGCTGAATGTAGTGGTGTGCTGCTTATTCATAGAGTGGAAGGTCAAGGCAGATGTGAATACCTCAAGTGTCTGGGTTATTTGTGCAATAATTAGAATGGCATTTGTTGAAGTGCCACCATCAAGGTTCTGAGAAATCGTGTACTTGAAATAAGCCATTTATTTGGTCTCTTAATAGATAACTTAAAAAACTCATAGCAATTTTTAATACAAAAATTTAAATTTCTATATGTAATACTTGAAAACCATCTGCCACCTGTATAGCTAGGACAAGACACTTTAATGCTTCTTTTTCATGTTCATAGTTACAAACCAGGTAGAGAATGTCATCACCACCCTTTGTGGTGTAAGAACGCTAATTTTAGGCTTACTGATGTGTTGTGACAGCTTCAAGGAAATTATTTTTAAAAAGATTATTGCCAAGTTAGTGGTGAATATTCAGGAATTGGTATGCTCCTTTATTGATACTGCTTTTAGTAGGCACCATGGTCAAAATTTATTAACTTATTTTCTTCCTCAGCTTGGGAGATCATTCAATTGCTTGAACTTCTGGGGGGCTAAAATATATGTTGCAATGAAAGGCACTTTTTGAAAGCTGCAAAATGTATAAGAAGCTGGATATTTTTGACATGGAGTATGAAACTGAAAACTTGGGGCATCTGCCTCCCCCTTTCTTTACTGTTGCTAAGGCTTTTGTGGGTTGTTAGTCTCAGGGTAAGGAGGCTGCAGCTGCCCTGGCATAGCACGAAGCCAGGCCAAGAGCTGCTCGATCAACTGTAGCATCAGAACAGGGCTGCAGCAGAGTGTGTCTGTTGGGTGTCCACAGAAATAACATGTTTTGTCCATGTTTTTTGTTGGAGAATCAGGTTACTGTTAAGACTGTTTAGAAAACTGATAAATCATGCTGGTTTTAAATTTGAGCTTTTACAAGATTATTTCATTCATTTATATCCACTGTGAGCTGTGAGTGTCCAGTGCCATGGAGCTGAGGTCATATAGTCAACACTGATGGCTCTGCTCCTCAGTGGTCCTTAGCCTGGGAGGTCAAAGCAGTGAGGCTTGGTAGCAATTTTGCAGGAGAAGCTCAGGATGAAACAGTTGTTTTCAGCTTTGTGCATGAAGAGTTGGTCCTGTTGTCTTGCATCCCCCTGATGCTCACTGTGGGGAAAAAAAAAATTATGCAGTGGAAGACAACTTTTTTTTAGAAATACTTCTGAAAGAGGTTTGCTAAGCTAAGAGTTGAAGCAGGGTTCCAGTTATTTGAACACTCATTAGCGCTCAGTTGTATCATCATGAAATACAGAGTGATGCTGCCAGGCAGGCCAGGGATTTTCCTGACCCAGCCTGTGCTGGGTCAGTGCTGCAGGTGCCTGGGCTTGAGCTACTTTGATAGGAGTAGTATTTAGCAGTAAATGTGTTATGAATTTCGGAATTAGGGATATCCATTTCATGTGACTTGATTCTACTATTTACAGGTACTAGTACTGAATCTTAAGCAAACAAACACAATCCCCAAACCAACCAACCACAATCCCCAAAATGACCAACCAAAAAACCAAGCAAATAAAATTCCCAAACCACCCAACCAAAAACCCAACCAAATAAAACCCCCAAACCAACCAAAACCCCAAACAACCAAACAAAAATCCAAGAAACCATAATCCCTGAAACAACCAACCAAAAAAACCAGCCAACTAAACAAAAAATCAATCAAAAAACCAACAACCAAAATCCCTAAAGCAACCAAACAGAAAACCAACTGAACAAAATCCCCAAACTCATTAACCATAAAACCAACCAATATCCCCCAAACAACCCAATAAAATCCCCAAACCTACCACCCAAAAAGCCAACCAATCAAAATCCCCAAACCAACCCAAAAACCAAATAAAATCCCCAAAACCGCCAGCCAATCAAAATGCCAAACAAACCAACCAAAAAAACAAACAAAATCCCCCCCCAAACCAAGCAAACGCAATCCCCCAAACAACTAACCAACCAAAATTTCCAAACTAACTAAAAAACCAACCAACCCAAACAAAATCCCCACCAAACAAAAAACCCCCCAACAAATCCTGCCCCAAAAAACCCACCCTAAAAACCAAGCAAGATGAAAAAATCCAGTTAAGAAATTACCTTAAGGTGTGAGGACTCTTCTGTTAGCTCATCTTCCTTTATGTAACATTCCTCAAATAGATGATTTGTAATGAATTAGATAGGTGGTGCTTGATCCTCCCTTTTTTGACTGAGCTGAGAATATTCAACCATTTACATTTTCATTCATTAAAACTTAACCAGAAATAAGGCACATCACTCCTTGGTAAGAGATTCACGTTAAGAGGCAGGGCTGGATGACACACGAGTGGTGAAGCTGAATGTTATCTTGCGTTTTATGCTTTCAACCTGGGTATCTGGAGATGGACCTCAATGCTTTTTCTAGTTTGTAAAGACTGGTACCTTGAAAAGGCTTTCAAGAAAGGAGAAGTTATGCTTATAAAATGCCTAATGAATTAAAGCCTCAGAGGCCTTAGGGCAATTTACATGCAGAGAGGAACAAATTTTACTTTCATAATAATGATAATGCTAATGAACAGTAACCTATTAATACAGCAAAGATCAGTCCCTTTTATACAACCAGATAGAAATTGGAATTGGGCAGTCCCAGACTCAGCTGAAAGTTGAGTGGCTTTCATATATCTTGCTGTCATCTCATTTAAAAAGGCATTTTGTAGCTTGCAGGGAAGATGAATTTGAGGCTATCATAAGGAGCTGATAGGAAATTCATGTTTGTTGTTTATTGCAAATATAATCTGTATGCATGTGTCACCCATTGTACTTAATGCCTGGTGTGTGATGCCCTGTGGTTATCCTTGTGGGGATTCCTCAACTGAGACTGAAGTTTAAAGAGAATATTCCAGCAATTTTGTGGTCCCCTGCCAGCTTATTAATTTAAGGAGCGAGCTTCCTGAGCTCACTGTAGGAGAGGAGTTGTCTTATTCCTTGCAAAACTCACTGAATAGCCATCTGCCTATTGGTCTATTTGTATCTTTGGCAGCTCAGTTTTTAAACTGCAAGCATTTTCAGCTCTCATTTAAGATGATCTTCAAGAGTGATGTGATTGTGTTTAGTTAGCTTCATCAGATCGGTGGTGGTGGATGGAGACTTTGCAACACAGTTGTCCCAGTTAGAGAACAGATAAAAGCTTCTTGATAATGAGGAGTAATAACAAGACTCAGTATGCTGAAGTGCCTCATATCAACAGCACCTGATAAATTATTGAACAATTTACCTTCTGTAATGTCTCTGGAGAGCCGTGTTGTGCTGTGACTGACAACTGGGAAGCCCTCTTGGGTAAAGCTTTCAAAGAATGTGCTGGATAACATAGGACTTTTGTCTCCTGTAAAGAGAAATGCAGCAAGAGAAATGATTTATTTATTTTAGGGGAAGTATCATCTTCCCTCTGACCTCAGTGCATTTTGCATTGAACAGAATGATTTTTTAGGGGAGCTGGTACTGATTGCTTTATATGAGGTTAGGAATAAACCTTTGCCAGTACTGTGTAGTTTGTTACAGCTACATCTGCGACCTTGGAAAGGCTGGGGAAGAAGGGAAAGGGAGAGAAGTGGTTTTGAGTATATAAAATGCATATTTCGTTGTTTTTCTAAGAAAGAGACATGAAGTTGTTAGTGAATCATTGTTAAAGCATTTGTAAAGCGTGGTTTCCCTGACATGCCATGTTTTCTGTAGCAGAGTAACAATAGTCCTAAATATATTCAATGACAAAACTGTATTCATTATCAAGAAAACACTGTAAATTATATTCTGTGGCCCTAGAGTAAAAAAACCAAGCATGACCAAGGGTGTAATTAAAAAAGGCTGCTAAATAGAGAGACGAGGATAATGAAGTTGTTAAATATTAAACATATAGGTGTTTAAATAAATATATAGCTGTTTTACTTAGAGGGGGGAAAACAAATATAAGGAATTGTAAACTGAGGTAGAGGCAACATCTAAGACACAAAAATCCTTCAAAATTTGGAACAGAATTTAGTAAATAGCATGAGTTAGGTACACTAAACAGTAAGAGGAAAATTAAAAGGATATGTATAGCCATGACTTTCAACTTCATTCGTGGTTAAACTTTGCTAATTTTATGTATTTCATAAGAGCAGGGGTTGAATGACAGACTGCAGAAATAGCCTGGGGGATGAGGGTGGGCAACCATCCCATACTGGTATTATGTGGAAAGAAACACCTGGATTTTCTGTTTAGATCAGTTGCAAACAATTCTGTTTCATGTCAGTGTTGATGGAGGAGGTGAAGAATTTGGTTCTGGTCCTCTGGACTGACACTAAATGAATTTTTGATTTACTTTTCCTAGCTTTCTATGTAAATGTAAGGCTTTTCAATATTTATGAGCTACTTACGAAGTTTGTGTTATGGAAGGTACTCTAGAAACCCTATTATTGTTTTATCAAATCATTAAACTATTTGCAGGTGATGGTAAGGATTAACTGAATGATTAACTTATCCCTGTTGTACAGACACAGCACCTAATATTTACTTCATTTTTTTTTCTTAAATCGTGAACCAAAATACAAGCGGAGGGAGGAGAAAAATAATCCCTGCTTGATCCTTTGCAGTCAGTAATTACATGTTCATTTTTCAGCTCAGACTTCTTTCCCCCACCCCATGATTTGGTTCATTGTTTCAATGTATCCTATTTCTTTATATTTTCTCTTCAATGCAAACTGACAGGCTGAAGTAATAACTAGGCAAGTAGATTACACTGAAAAAATATTCTCATTACAAAATCTTGGTTAACTCCCAACTACGGTTCACATCACAGAGACATCACCAATAACAGGAACTAATTCGGTTTCCCTCTGGAAAAAAAACGTCATGTAAGGTGCCAGGGGCTTTTCTCAGCCCACACAGTAAAGCAGAAAGAATGCAAAGACAGAAATGGTTTGTCTGGAGTGTTTAGAATGATGGAAACAGTCCAGGCCGAAGAGCTACCAGGGTGTGGTTGTTTTCCAATTTACTGGTCATCTTTTCCTCACACTTACAGCATGTAATTTTGGTTCTTGTCCACTAAAGACAGTGAATGGGTTGGTGTTTTGTACTGGGGTATGTGTATGGACTAAATTTTAGTATTCTGAGGCTTCCCTGCCTGTGCTCTGTCTGGGGTTCACCTGCGGGATAGTTTATATTGCTTTTCTAGCCAAATTGTCTGCTTCTGCAATATTTTATTTACTGATGGCTTGCTAATAATACTTGACCATAAGCATTTGACCATGTAAGTGGCCCTCTCAAAGCAGGCAAAAGCAAATTGGATCTAGGGCACAAATAACCCGAGTTTCATTTGGATATTCTCAGTGTGAAAATACTTCTCTTGTCTCCAGCTTCCCCTTTACATGTTATGTTCAAAGCACTTTATAGCTCCATGGACCAAAGGGTATTGTACCAGCACCTTACGTATCAGTGTTGTTGTGCTTTAATTCCTGTGCAAGGGTAAATACATATTTTAATACATATGTGTGCGTTATATATGTGATACCTATATAAATGCATTTTATTAAAGGTGGGGAGAGGGGAAAAAGAGGAGAAAGTTGTAGCAGTAGTGTCTTCCTGGTATTTGTCCTTGGTTTGAGGAGGAAGTTGGGGAATAATGTGTTTTAATAGAGCTTGGACACAAAATATTTGGTAATTCACATGTGAAGGATCTCGGGTGTTGCCAAGCTTTTCACTTTTCCCTGTGGCTGTTACTGAGTTTGACTGAGCTAAACTGAATTCAGGATTGGGAAAGAATCACCTGCCATCCCAAAAAAGCCATCTTTTCCCAGCTGAGAACTAGACTGTAAAAGTTCTTTGTAAGTGTAGTAGAGTTGCGTTTGTTGTCATACCTGACAGAATTTATAACTGTGTCTTTTGCTGTGAGGGTAAAGGCGTCTTCACCTTTCAAGGGTGCACTGGTGTTTGTGCAAGTGGGGAAACAAATACCAGGAAATATCAGAAGAAATCTATCAAAACTTGAACCTTTAAGCTTAGAGAATTTTAAGACTCATTTATTTGCTTATAAATGAAAAGAAAAAAACCTTAGGTTTTTATTTCAATTCAGTGGAAATGTTGCGTTTTGTGGCATTTGGGACTTAGGTACTTGGTTCGCTTGACTTTTAAGTTATGTTTGGTATTCGTGTTAGCAACTACACTTGTGATGTTAGGAATAAGACATAAGTCTTTTTATGCATTGGAAATGTTCTTTGATATATAAATATCTGTAGTGAAAATTGTTGCTGAAATCGAGAATGAATAAGCAACTTATTGCATCTGTTTGAAATTAATTCTTGCCTGTTGTAATTATGCAGATTAATAGATATGTTTGAGAGCATTACGAGAACATAATGAACCTAAGATCCCAGTAGTAATAAAACAGTAGTTCTGTTTAAAGAATAATTTTATAGTTTATAGAGAGAGCCTGTTAATTTGAAAGATTGCATTTAGCTGTGTTCATTTCCCTGCTGGCTGAATCCAAACTGTGCACATTAATTAGTCACCGATGTTTTGAAAAGGAAGACTAATACTTAGTTTATTAGTAAATGCTTTTGAATATGGAATTAAATCTTCAAGCTGAGTGCCAAATTTTCAATCTAATGTGAAATTAGTACTTGTAAAATCATACTTCGAAATAAGCTTGAGAAGCTTTGTTAACTGTCACAGGCTTCACCTGAGCATCAGGTTCTCCTGACGGTACCTTCCTGCAGGACTGAGGACTAACTCTGTAGGCTTTAGAGATCTGATCAGTTTTTCCATGCCCAGCCTAACATGTCTGTGAACAATTCTCTTATTGCACTGGTTTGGAAAACTGGAAAACACCCTCAGTAGTAGGGTATTGAAGGTGAACGAAATCAAACTTTAATAATTGCACTAAGAATCCTTTCCTTTCAGTAACCAGTTAAACTTTGACTGGCTTTGCACAGTGATAAAACATTTTTCATTTTTCTGCTCCTAGATATTTTTCATGCCGCTAAGTACCCTGCCCACAAGCATGTAAACTAATATTCAATTATTGCTGTACTTATCTGGTGCTAGAATATTCAGTGTTCTGTAGCCTACAGGAGAATGTCATAGAGAACTGGAAAAACACAGAATTAACTTAAAAATAACATTATGACTCATTAAATAGATTAGAGCTGTTTATATTCACAAGTATGGAGCTTCAAAATAAAATAGGAATGGTTGAGATAAAAACTAAACAGTGTAAAAAAGGCCAAATTAAGATGAAATAACTTTATTGAATCAAAAAAGTAGAGTTTTCTAGCTGACAACTGGAAGCAGTTTAAAAACCTGTGATTTCAGCATACTAAGCAATAGTCTACAAATACTGGAAAGGTATTTCAAAATTTGAAGAGAATTTGTGTGATTTCAGGAACAGGTCTGTAGTCTCCCACATCAGTGTCAGCAGATGTTTTCATGCTCACATGATCCATCTCAGTTTCAGTTGCCTTTAAAACAGGCTTGTAACAACCCTGCTGTGTCAGGAGGCATCGCAGCCCTTCCTGTTACAGGGACAGCTTCACTTGTGCAGCTCCAAAGAAAATGCTGTTGGCTGAAGGAGACACTGGTTCTGTGTTTACTTGTGAGTGCTGGGAGACATTAGTGCAAAAGTGTGTGGTGATGAAATTAATGGTAATGTGGGTATTAATACACTTAGTGCATATAATTTTAATTTAGTTGTTTATCAGTTTCTCACTTAAAGTATGTGAAATGATTGTCATGTGATAGAACTTTATTTTCTAGAGTATAATAACATTTCCAGCATATAAACCTTAGCAGGACAAGATTCAACAGAATTTGATTTTTTTTTTCCTTTTCCATACAAAACCAGCGTATAAAGACTTTCAGAATCTCTGTTGGTCCTGCTCAGTGTAGGATTGAGTCACCTGGATGTGGTGACCAATTGGACAGATGCTCTTTGCTGCTGGGCTGGCCTCTGGTCTCTGCTTTGATGCCTTAGATTGAGGGTGACAGAATTAATCTAGTGCCAGAAGTATATTTTGCTTTTCTGATATAACAGGGTTTTTTGAAATTTAGTGAAGTTACCTGGACTTGAATCAAATCAGTGATTTTAAATTTAAGTATAGGTGACCTGTAGTTACTGGGACCAAGTGCTGTCTGTTTCCTGTCTGCAGCAATTTTCCTTGAATTACGCTTTCATACGCCGTCTAACTATAACCTATCTTCCTTCTAATTCGTTTTTGGTTTCAGGCTTATATGATGAAAGGGTGTTTGACATAAAATACTGATGTGAAAGTACCAAAACACGATTAATGCATCCTTTCCTGTGCTCTCCCCCCCCCCCAAAAAAAAAAAACTAACATGTTAATCTTAAATTCAGAAGTTTACTGGAGTCTGTTGCGTTTCACTGTGGGAAACTGCAAGGAGTTATTTTAGAATTACATGCAATTAATTTCAGGGGCGAAATAAAGTCAACCAAGACAAACGTTCTGAGACCCGTTTATTGGTAACCAAAAAAAAAACCAAAAAAGGAAAAGGAGTTACCCTGTTGAAGAGGGCTAGAAGAGACAGCAAGAGGAAGGAAAATGGGAAAGGAAGTGGGGGGCGGTGGGCTGGGGGGAGAGGGAGAGGGGAGACAGAGAGAAAAAGAGCGCGTTTCCACCGGAGGTCTCGGAGTCCTGTCGACGTTCATGAGGCAGGGGCTGTGCACGCTGCCCGCCTGCGGACAGCTCCCGCGGCGACGGGCGGGTGGGAACGAGGGGAGGGGGGCCGGGGCAGGAGGAGCAGCCCGGACAGGGGTGCGGCGAGGATCGCGGCAGCGGGCTGGCTCCGAGGCAGGCACGGTGGGACGCGGGTGGCTCAGGCAGGGAGGCGGAGATGAAGCAGGCGCAGGGCGATGGTCAGGGACACAGGGAGGCAGGACGGGAGCGAGGGCGAGCAAGAGCCAACGAGGGNCGCACGCTGCCCGCCTGCGGACAGCTCCCGCGGCGACGGGCGGGTGGGAACGAGGGGAGGGGGGCCGGGGCAGGAGGAGCAGCCCGGACAGGGTTGCGGCGAGGATCGCGGCAGCGGGCTGGCTCCGAGGCAGGCACGGTGGGACGCGGGTGGCTCAGGCAGGGAGGCGGAGATGAAGCAGGCGCAGGGCGGTGGTCAGGGACACAGGGAGGCAGGACGGGAGCGAGGGCGAGCAAGAGCCAACGAGGGCGGGAGAGCCAAAAGGCAGGCTGGGGCCAGGGCAAAAGGCGTAAGACTCAAAAAGCCCCGACTAAAAAAACAAGTTGCAAAAAGCCCCTCGAACCGCCAAGCCTCAAAAGGAAAAGCACGTTCTCACAAAAGCCCCAAGCCAAAAGCCCACACTCAAAAAGCAAGTTCAAAAAGCCCTCCAACGACATAGGACCCAAAAGCCCCAGGAGCTGTGGGTGCAGTTACTTTTCAGGCCCCCTGGCCCCTCCCAAAGACTGCCCGCTGGCTGGAGACCTCTGGCCCAGTCCAGTGTCCCACTGTAGCTCATTGCTAGAGACCTTTGGCCATCTGATTGGAGTGTCTGTGGAGGGTGCGGTGTCTTTGGTGTTCCCCTGCTGGCTGCCTGTCCCATGTGAGACATGAACTGGTTGCCAGGCAAAGTCCTCCCAGAGACAAGGCTCCTTCTAGTTGCTTCCTGCACGTGGCACATGTGCAACCCCTCCCCCACGTGCCTCTGACAACCACAGTTGAGGCAAATCAAAACTGAAGTGGCTCCTCACAGTCTTACCTGATAGTAGGTATTATAAATATATATATAAATATACCTGTTGTATTTACATATGTTTTGTAAAGGGCAGTGCTGAATATGTGATACGTGTGAGCTTCCTGTTAACCTCTTCTAAATGTTTAGGTTTTGCAATGATTTTTCAATCGTCTATTCCTATTGCAATATCTGATCAATTACATACTATTGCTGGTGAAAAGCAGTACGGATCCAAATGTAGAGGGGAGAGTATGAAAGCTGTAGCTTCAAAAGGATCTCTGCATCCAACAGTTAACGTGATTGCAGTGTTATACCCAGACATGTGCTCTACTTGCCACATACAGCTGTCTGCCTTTGAAAGGGAAATGTTCTGTCAGGTTTTCCCTTTATATTGAGTTAAGCTGCTCTGTGATCTTCTGCACAAAACAATTTTCTTATGAACCTTACTGAAAAGTCCAGTAAATCAGACCTGTAACTTGGTATCTTTTTTCTCTTGTTCTATTAATTCCCCCTGTGAGTCATTATAGGATTCTTAATGCTTATGGAACAATTTCTCCTTTAATGGTAGCTATCATCCTGCAACTGGCACTGGCACCCTTTTAACTTGATCTGACTTTGATGGTTTTATTGTCCAAGCATTTTGCTGCAGCTCCACAGTGCCTGTTGTTTGAAGCCTGTGATACGGCATGTGATGGTTATACAAAGGTGGCTTTCTGTACGGGCCAGTGGGAGTGACAGCTAGATGCGTTGTTTCTACAAAAGAGAGGCAGTATTCTGCACGTGTTGGAGTAACTGAGACTTTTCTAGTTGTAATGAACTGTTAATCAGTTTTCTGCAATGAAAAAAGAAGTCAAGGTCCTTTCCTTGATAACCCTCATGCCACAAGCCATGCCAGTCAGGCATTAGATGCAAATATAGTAGTGTAATACCTTTGCTCTAGTTTGGTTAATCTATATCTTCAGCTAGAATCTGCCAGAAATGTCATCTGCATAATATAACTCAGGTCAAATATTGAAAATTTCAGTAGTGGCACCTGGGCTCTGAATCCAGCTCTGATATTGTGCAAAGCACTTGGGGAGCAGCTTCTCTGAATGCAACTGTGTCCCTTGGTGCTGCATATTGCAACTCCATCAGCTTTTCTGAGAAGTCTTTTTCCTCTCTGTGATAGGAGATATCTCTGGCGAGTATTTATAACAGTCTGATTTTAGGTAGCTAACTGGAGTGTTGGGACTCTCCTGATGTGGATGTCTACTGTCTTTAACTGTATTAAAAATTACATTAGCTCCTCATTTTATTCAGAGTGAATGATGCCGAAATAATATTGCAGCTTGGGAGCCTGGGAGCAGTGGAATGTAACGTGTTAATAAAGTTGCCAATCATTTTTTCTCCTGAAGTCCATTAAAAACATGGCAGAAACGTGTGTTTCTGTCACATGTGTTGGCTCTCAGTTTTCTGGGATAATGGATTAGAGGATACCCCATGGAAAAGAGGAAAAGCATGAGCAATCAAGGTGCCAGGAGAACGGGTGCAGAGATTTAGGAATGACTTGTGACTGCTGTCCTGACAGGGATCAAGTAGTCCAAGGAGCAGCATAGTAATATTGGTGTGATGCTATATTTGTTCATCTTGTGGATCTATCTTTCTGTGTGTGTTAGCCCAGGGGTCTGCTGACCTAATTTGGAAGGGTAGGTTCTGTTTTGGTAAATAACCAACTGATAAAATGACCAAAGAGTCACAAAGTTACCAGAACACGTTAGCTATTGGGGAATGCTTGCTTTCTGTGTCATTTAGATTTAAATACATTTAAAAAATACTTCCTAAATACTTTTAGAATCCATTTAGTTCTTTGTTTTAATTACTGGAGTGCTGGAAAACTATTTTCGTAGCAAAGTGTTGGAAATAAAAAAGCATTGACTTGTTTGTACAATCCCAGTGAATTCGGTGCTGAAGGCACTTGTAAACAGAAGGCTGGAAAAGGCCCTCAGTGATAAGACCATGTAACAGAACACAAGTGAAGCGGCTCACCGAGTCTGCAATCAGGCAGCAGGATGGCTTTTCAAGTTAGCTGTGTGAAACCAGCCTTGCTCTGCAAAAACCCTGGATTTTGTAGCCTCAGTTAGTACTTTTTCAACGGCAGTTTAAGTTCTCAGATTGATGTGATTTGTATCTTGCCACTCATGTTCCTCTAGCTGTACAAATCCAGTGCCATAATATTGCTGATGTCCTCTGCAGTGTGGTGCTCTGGTCACATCTCCGGAGTGCATGAGGTATCCAGCTGGCCGTGCGGACTGTCAGCTGTAGTCAGTAGAAGCACGGGTTAGTTGCTCTCGATTCAATTGCAAGGAATTCCTCTGCTGGAGTCAGGTGTCGGAGGCAATAACCGTCCTGGACTGCTGATGCGCTGGCTTCTCCAGGTTATTTAGTGATCTGTCAAAAAAAATTATCATATACTGATTTGAAAAGCAACACACTAAGCAGATCGTTCCAGGTAGGAGGCTATTTCACATTTTGGGGGAATAAGTATGCTTTCAACGTTGCAGTTTTGAGGAAACTGAATATAAACATGTTTTCTTCTAGCTAGAAGGAATGTCACTCTCTATTTTCATATAGTTGATAATAGGTTGGAAAATAATTTAGTTTTCTAACATTCAAGGAATGCCAGAAATTTGGCAGGATTTTTTTGTGGCTTCTCATGCTCATTTCTAGTGTAACTTTGAATATATTGTAAAATTGTATGTTGATGGTATATGCAGGCCAAGATTGATATGACCGGATTGTGTCGGTGAGTCTGTATATAGGTTTTCCACATATTTATATACAACTTTTTAAAGAAGGGAATTGTATTTTCTGTGAAACTATGCATAAATTCAGAGATTCTCTAGGGCTTAAATTAGAGTCTGGTGAGCAAAGCTCTCTGAACCTTGTGGTTTAGACTCAGCTGGCCATTAATCCTGCTGGTGTCCGTGTCTTAGAGCCATATCCTCTGCTTGCTGCAGGTTTGTCTCAGCTCTTCATGGTCATAATGGCCTTACGAGATGAGTAATGCTGTAGTGCTCAAACCCTGCTTACCTCTGCTCAGAGATGTTCAGTATTTACTAATTCAGTTGTTACGCAGAAATCTATTAAAAATTATTTTTTTAATTTTCTGATGGGGTTAAATGGAACTATTGCCTGATGGTACACTTATGTTCTTAATGAAAACTAACATCTGTTATCAATATACTGAATGTTACTATCATTTCTTGCATGTTGGCTATTGGTTCTGTGGGATTTCTGTTGTTTTAATGACTTCTGCCTTTCAACGTTATCAAGATAGATTAAGGTGTTTTCAAAATTTGTTCCCCCCATT